>JACXGM010039901.1:0-10457 GCA_016801145.1 Umbra pygmaea
GCAAAATCTACAATGGAATGGTTCACAAATAAACATATCCAGGTGTTAGAATGGCCAAGTCAAAGTCCAGACCTGAATCCAATCGAGAATCTGTAGAAAGAACTGAAAACTGCTGTTCACAAACGCTCTCCATCCAACCTCACTGAGCTCGAGCTGTTTTGCAAGGAGGAATGGGCAAAAATGTCAGTCTCTCGATGTGTAAAAGTGATAGAGATATACGACTTACAGCTGTAATCGCAGCAAAAGGTGGCGCTACAAAGTATTAACTTAAGGGGGCTGAATAATTTTGCACGCCCAATTTTTCAGTTTTTTATTTGTTAAAAAAGTTTGAAATATCCAATAAATTTTGTTCCACTTCATGACTGTGTCCTACTTCTTGTTGATTCTTCACAAAAAATTACAGTTTCATAATTATGTTTGAAGCCTGAAATGTGGCAAAAGGTCGAAAAGTTCAAGGGGGCCGAATACTTTCGCAAGGCACTGTACATTACAATGTTAATCCAGCTTTTCACTCAATTGTAAATTTACAAAATGAAGCATGAATGTGAGTAGGGTCTAATAGCTAGTATTTGAAGGCATTTATACACCACCTGGTAGTACTTGTACTGTAGGTTTAAATAAAGTACTGAAGACCATGCCAGTCATGAATTTAAGTTTTTACAGGTCCAGATACCCATTTGGTAGTAGTTATAGATTTCTTTACTACAGCACTCAAGAAGATTATAGTTAATGCTTGTACTTCTTTTACACACAACTTTTTATTTCTTACACACTACCTTTCATTTATTTCACTTTCTTTCAAAGGTACATTTCATGCCAGAGTTTGGTTTTGCATTCTAAAATTCCGACACCTAACCACACATGGCCCTTGGTGGCTTGGGCAGCTGTCTGTGTTATTCCTGTCTGTTTCCATATAAAAACCTGTTTCCCTAACCTTTGCTTCCTACTGTCAGATTAATAGGGATTATAACCCCCACCAAATATAAACTGTAAAGGGAGGCCCTTCTGCATCATTGCCACTAAAAAGATTCATGAATTTTTATGAAGAAAACTTGAGTTATGTAATGTTTATAACTACTGTTCTCTAAGGGAGGGAATGAAGTGCCACTAATTAGATAATTCACAAGGCTGCTTAGCTGGTGAGTCAGAATGTTAATGTTAAAAACACAGCAACACACTCTGCACCCTCTAGTGTACATAAAAAGTACCCCTAACACTGAGGAATGAAACATTTCCACACAGAAGTGCACTGAAATAAGGAGTGGTTGAACTTAGTCAGATCAACTGTTTTGGGGTGGAGCTTGTAGGCAAACTGAACAGGAATGATCAACTGAAAACCTTGCAGGTTGTGTTTAAGAGTTTTCAGTCACATTTCTTAACCTGTTGAACTTTCTGTTTGACTCCCAGTAATGATGTTAATTAATTTAATAATTTCTTTATTATCAATTGGTATGTTATGTAATGCTTTTGAACAAGTGTTTTGTTTTTGTTTCTCACAAATTACAATTTCAATGTCATTTCAAAAGTGATTAAATATATTTTTCACTTTATTTGCAGGAAGAAGTTATGAGCAGACTATTGAGACAAACCAACATGAAGTTTATTCAGAAGAGGGAAGTAATGTTCAGCTTTCCTGTAACTACTCTGACCCCTCAGCATACAGTTTACTGTGGTATAAACAGTCTCCAGGATCAGCTCCTCAATACATTTTGCTCATCATGCACTCCACTAGATCTGAGTCTAGAGCTGATTCTCTTGACTCTCGCTTCTCTGGTAAACTGAACAAAGACAAAACCCGTGTGGATCTGGAGTTCTCCTCTGCTGAAGTGACAGACTCTGCTCTGTACTACTGTGCTCTGCAGCCCACAGTGACAGGAAACACAGAAACACTGTACAAAAACCTAAAAAGGAGGGATTTCTAATGGTTTACAGCATTTCTGTATCACCCGTAACTTTTAGAAATCAAATGATTTCATCTATATAAATATGTCTGTAAGTTAATTTAAGCTTTGACATTCAGTACACCACATGTATTTGTACTCTGCTAAAGTCATACTGTATAATGTCAATACGCTGAAAACGACCTCTGTGATTGGGTCGTCTGTTAATAAATTCAGGCACTGCATTGTTTTCAACCCCCTACTCGGGGCACACAGACATTCGACAGTTAAACTGTAGCCACTGAGCTAGCACACCTGATTCAACTCATCTCCTAACGATCAGGCCCTTGATTTTTTTTCCCAAAGTCAATTCTCATATTAGGAATCTCGGCGTCATCATTGACCCGGACCTTGGGTTAGTTAAGCAGATTAACTCAGTGATAAAAAACAGTTTTTATCAGTTACGCCTGATTTCTAAGTTTAAATCTGCATTGTCTTTTAAAGACCTTGAAACAGTTATTCATGCTTTTATCACCTCACGTTTGGATTATTGTAATTCCCTTTACTATGGTCTACCCCAGTCCTCTCTCGCCCGTCTTTAGATGGTGCAGAATGCTGCTGCCAGACTTTTAACATCCACTAGGAAGTTTGACCACATTTCCCCAGTCTTGGCCTCTCTGCACTGGGTTCCTGTCCAGTATCGAATACATTTTAAAATGTTATTGTTTGTTTTTAAAGCTCTTAATGGACAGCTCCATTAGGACAGTGAGGTCTGAGGATAAACTATATTTTATACTCCCCCCGGTCTCGCTGCATACGTACAGGTGGTAGAGTTTTCTCAGTTGCCGCTCCTAGGCTATGGAATCAGCTTCCCCTTTCAATTAGGCAGGCTCCTTCATTGATGGTCTTTTAAACCAAGCTTAAAACACACTTATATGCATTAGCGTTTCCCACTACCTGTTGAGTGATTATTTTACTGACTGATAGTTTGGTTTTTACTATGTATTCTATGGTGTTTTTATGCTTCTGTTCAGCACCTCGGTCAGCATTACTGTGTTAGAGTGTGCTTTATAAATAAATTTACTTACTTACTTACTTACTTACTTACTTACTTACTTACTCGATCAGGGGCGGTGTGTTCATTAGGGCGATATGGGCGACGCACTGTCAAATGGGAAAATTTAAAACAGGATTTTTTTTCTAACCAATTCTAGAACGGCAACAGCATTATCAGTGTTCTAATCTAGAAGTTTGATCTGCCAATAAATGTCCAATTAGGCTAATGTTGTGATTCAAATGTTCCCGCCCTTTTTGTGGTGATTTCAGTCATGTTGAAAACTTCCCAAGAATTCCCTCATAGACTCTTATGTAAGATCAGATTTTTTCAAATGTCAGAGCTTTCAAAGCATTACCTATGGGTACGGGAGGGCTTACACTTACATGCTTTCATTATACGTAACGTAACTAGAAAAAAGCAGTATAGCAGCTTCAAACAATTCACATACTACTGTCAAGATGGCTAGCATTAAGTGGTGGGAAGTGCGTTCGAATCTGGAAATGGTGGATGTAAAACGGGATTATTTGCTTTGTCATTCAATTTCTTTGTTGTCTTTGGAGAAAGAAATTGTTATAAAGAGACTTGGAACACTCCGTCCAATCATTCTAATAACACAAAAGGACAAACTTCAAAACGTTTTGTGTTACTTGGTTTGAAAAAAAGGATTGGCTAACGGCAGGTGTAGCCAAGAATTCCCTATTCTGTTTGCCATGCTTACATTTCAGAGGAGACACGACTTGCACCAACCAAGGGATTGTGGATATATACCATTTATCCCAAACAATTTAGGAAACCGGAATTTCAACAGGAGTTTAAAGACTTGGTGATTCCCCGGTTTGCGTCTCAGAATGTACATTGATGTGAGCTTCTCTTCAGATAAGGTAGGCCCAGGCCTATAGACCTCTTAAAGACCATCACACTTGTTTCCTTTCCATTTCCTGTCTACATATTGCCTGCCTCTTCTATAGTTTTTTTCTGTGTTTACTGTACTAAATTGATTTATTCAGATGATTTTTGACACAATGTGTTGCAAATCAGTTGTGATAAAAACAGTTGTAGTGTGTTTGAGTCGTTAAAGTTGGAACATGTTTTGTAGTGCATCCCTAGGTGGCCACTTCTTTGACATTCTAGGCTATGATACTGTGATCTGCACTTTCATGTAGCCTATCATTCCATCATTCTTGCATATGGCATGAACTAATGTGTACATAGAAATATTGTCAAATGGTGTGTGTGTGTGTGTGTGTGAGAGAGACAGAGTTTTTTGCCATTAGGCCATTCTTGTGGGTACTTCTCTATAGTGTATAGCAGGGATGCTGACAGGAATCCCTGGGCCAGGGACACAACTCCACATTTACGGCTCCCCGCTAAAGAAATATGACTGTGCAAAAACAAAATTTGGGGCCCCCTCAGGGCTGGGCCTGGGACAAGAATTCCAGTCGTCTCCCCGTCAGCATCCATAGTGTATAGCAACTTGGTATCTCAGATGTGGTGCAGATGGCTCAGTGGTTAGGGAGTCAGACTGGAAGTCAAATCTTTGCCGTTGTGTTTCCCGACTGTGCCAAATGTCGTTATGTCCTTGGTCAAGGCACTTTAACCCTAAATTGCTCAAGTGGAATTTCACTGTACTTACTATAATTTGCTCTGGATAAGAGCATTTTCTAAATGACATAAATGGGAATGAATGTGTTGATGCAACGTAAACATTTTGATGGATGTATAATGCATTCTCCCCACCCACCTAATATCACCACCAGCTGTCCCTGTAGTGGACACAAGTGGTATCACTGTATGAGTTTATCATCTAGCAACAAATTAATATTGTTTGGGTCACCTTAATCATTATCAGAAAATTTGCACCCTGTGAGAATTTTTTCAGGAGCCGCCAACTGACCTTAAATAGTGAAACTGGTGAGATAGTTCAGTGACTACAGCTAAACTGGGGAATGTCTGGTGTGCCCAGAGGAGAGCATTGAAAACACTGGTTTAGAATATACTAGTAAAAGTAACAATGTAAAAATCATCTGAAATTATTTTGGATTATTCAGGATTAAGTCAACTCAGAAATTCCAATGTTAGTTCCAAATAGAAATGATGTTCCTCTTTACTGTAACTGAAATATAAATGATCCAATTAATGATTATCCAAAAGAACAATGGTAATTATTAATAGGACGTTGTATAGATTTAGGGAAGATTCTCATTCATACATTTAATAAAATGTTGTATTTAATGACTTTTTGGAGAAAAAAATTATGAACTTTCTCAGAAACCTTTTTACATTTAAATAAGCAGAGAAATGTATAAAGAGTTTGTTAAAATCTACACACCATCAAAATGTATGCAACTCCTGGTTGATCTTCAGGTTAGGTATTAACTGCCCTCCATAGTATCATGTTCCAAAATACACTACTGATATAACAGCTCCATCTAGTGGTCAACGTTGTCAAACCCGCTTTTATTTCAAGAGCAAGTTCCCAGTGAGAGTCAATAGACGTGAGTAAAGACTTATTCACTTGCATCTATATTATAGATGGTAAAATGTTGCCATGCAGCATACATCAAGTAAACACTATTCACCTAGAAATTAGTATACCAAGTAAAATGCTTCTAGCAGATCAACTAAACAGTTCAATTTAGAGGCTCCTCCCCTAATGGAGATGCCCCAGTTAATGAGATGTCAGACCAACATTGAATGTTAAATGTACAGTGAGTTCGTTCTCTACACATGAATCAGAATGGAACATTGGTTTAGAAATACTTTACTTATTCTGACTGCATGCTATTTTGGTATGGTATGGTGCTTTTCCTTAAAATGATCTTTGTCCTAAACATTCCCAAGTAAAAAAGTATATTTAAATTATACTCCAGTATTATACTTCTAGTATACTTATGTTTCACCATATATTTAAGTATAAAATAATATATTACAAGTATATTTAGGATAAATAATATACATTTCAAGTACATTTAAGTATACTTTTTTGCTTGGGTTATCTTTAATTTTATTGAGTTATATTATTAGTAATGCATGTTTACATTTTGATTACCTCAATCATGGTTGCTTATATTGTCTACAATTGTGTGTTTCCTTCCTTTACAGAGTGCAGAGGAGAAGACTCAGTCACTCAGCCCTCAGGAGATATGATCACTACTGAAGGAGGACAGGTCACACTGGGCTGTACATTTGATACTCAGAGTACAAATCTATATTTGTTCTGGTACAAGCAGGGAGCTAACAACTTCCCTAAGTATATGCTGCAAAGGACAACTTACATATCAGAAAATGGTGATGAATTCCAGGGAAGATTTGATGCCCATCTTAATGTAACTTTGAAATCAGTCCCCTTGACGATCCAGAGACTGCAGCTGACTGACTCTGCTGTGTACTACTGTGCTCTGAGGCCCACTGTGACAACAGGATATACAGCCACCTTACAATAACATACTGTAGATCTACACAATGACAATACACCTGTCTGTACAGTATACAGCCCCTCTAAATTGAAAAGGTCACATTTTACCAGGACTAGTGTTTGCAAATGGTGATATTTACATATATATAAAAAAGTTTAGACAATAATAGACTTGTCAAAAGGAAATCATAATTGGAAAAAAGTTATTCCTAGAATCCGTGAAAAAAACAGCACCAGCGTTGGGGCACTTTACATTAGCTAATGTAGCTACATTTTAATCTGTGCATTGGAGTACTGTACATCTAGCTAGCTACATTTAATCTGTGCATCAGAGTACTGTACATCTAGCTAGCTACATTTAATATGTGCATTGGAGTACTGTACATCTAGCTAGCTACATTTAATCTGTGCATTTAAGTATAGAACATCAAACGCGCGTGCCCCCTCAGATTTTTGAGCCATGTGGATTTTGCTTTTAATATCTGTATTTGTGGGCACATGTTTCCGTGTGTTGTGCACACTGTGCCCCCTTAAAAAAAATTGGTGCATGACGCTTCTGCTGTACATCTAGCTAGCTATATTTATAATGTGCATTAGAGGACTGTACATCGAGCTAAGTATGTTTATGTGCGCGTTCGAGTACTGTACACCTATCTAACTACATTTAATCTGTGCATTGCAGTACTGTACATCTAGCTAGCTATATTTAATCAGTAAATTGGAGTACTGTACATCGAGCTAGATGTATTTATGTGTGCGTTGGAGTACTGTACACCTATCTAACTGCATTTAATCTGTGCATTGGAGTACTGTACATCTAGTTGGCTACATTTAATATGTGCATTGGAGTACTGTACATCTAGCTAGCTACATTGTATCTGTGCATTTAAGTACTGTACATCTAGCTAGCTATATTTAATCAGTGAATTGAGAGTACTGTACATTTAGCTAGCTACATTTAATATGTGCATTTGAGTACTGTACATCTAGCTAGCTACATTTCATCTGTGCATTGGAGTACTGTACGTCTAGCTAAATACATTTAATAAGTGCATTGGAGTACTGTACATCTATCTAGCTACATTAAATCTGTGCATTGGAGGGCTGTACATCTAGATAGCTACATTTAATCTGTACATCTAGGTAGCTACATTTAATTTGTGGATCTAGCTGGCATTAGCAACACAGATTAATCCAGACAGTCGCAGAAACAGAAAACCGTGTGCCTCTAGCAGACATCCCAACTCTCCCAGATGTTCCAGGACCAGTAGTGGCAGAAAGGATTATGATTGGTTCAGTCACTAGATATGTCATGAACAGTCCCAAAGGCTTTATAAATCAGCTCATATTGTTATTCGGGGCATTGTCTGACACACGTCTTTGTTACCTTGTCATTGTGATCCCTGTCCAGGATGAGAAGTACTTTATCAAACATCCTACAATCAACCTGGTACCTGACTCAAGATACATTATTTTAACCAAGAACCTTTCCTGCAAGTTAAAGCTACACTGTGTATTTCTTTGAGTTGATTCTTAGCAAAAACCTTTTTGTTCTTTCAAAAATATGTGCTCATTCATGTGTAATTACTTCCACCAGCTAATCAAAGTATTTTCGTAAGTGTAGAATCTTCCATTCACAATACATGCAATGGTGCCGCTCGAATTGCGGCAGCCATGTTACGCCTCCATCTTTAAAATACATTAGCCAAAGAAAGAGATACCTGGAAATTCAAGATTGGCCTTTCATGCTTTTAAACTAGTGGCACCGTAACGAATGCCAGAGGGAGCTTATTCGCGGCAAATTTCAAAGTCTGTTGAAGATGTAAGATCATACCTAATCTCAAGGACATGTAATGGCAGTGCTGTTTGATACTGGCCCCATGCTGTATAGTAGGCATTAAGCAAGAACGTTCGCCTGGCAACACAAACTCGGATATTCGGTTTCAAAATAATAGCGCTTGTGGTTCATAGCAATAATCATTCTTTATTCATTGCATAGGTAGTGTCCATGTTCATGTTTTGCTAAAATTAGTATTCTGTTGGAATAAAACAGACTCTAGTGAATGTTTTTCAAATGTAATTGTTTTCACATGAGACACTGACAATTTATTCAATCAAACTGTGTGTAAAACATATTAGTTACTTTTATTAATAAAACGTGTTAAATCATTACCTTTGGCCCAGATGTGGGCCGGATCTGCGCCGACACTTCTGGCCAGCTGGGTATTTTTGCTATCACATGCTCTTATTGTTTCTTTACACACAATACAATTGCATTTGGTTACAATTCACGGGCTGTGTAGTGAATGAACAATGATTATTGCAATGAATCAAAACGAGCGCTATTGTTTTGAAAGAAAATACTAATATCCAGGTTCACGTTGCCGGTATAATAACGCGAGGGGCTTCAGTTGCTTGTCATATACAATATCACCACTAGATGGGAGCAAATACACAATGCAGCTTTAATAATCTTTTACAATTTGTTCAGAAATTGCTCCATGCTGTTACGACACATGAGGACTTTAGTGTGTCATCGCAGGAACTTTGTATATTGTTTATATTGCATGCTGTTTGGGTTTCTATTTGCACTGTATGTATTGTGGACTATTTGAGTTTTGTGCACCACCTCTACATCTGTTTCGGGTTAGTAATTTGTTTTGCTGTATAACCTCTGGTGTCCGAGAAGTTGGCACAGGTTATTGTTTCGACTTGACTCCTTTTTTATGTTGGAGATATAAGTGTTGTATTCCTTGTGGCTGTGTACTAACGGACTGAAGTATTCAGTGAAGGGATTAAATGTAAGAAGATTCAGTAAAACCTAAATATGTACATTACGGTTTTAATCCAGCTTTTCACACAATTGTACATTTACAAATTGAAGCATGAATGTGAGTAGGGTCTAATAGCTAGTATTTGAAGGCTACATTTAATAGCCTTCAAACACCACCCGGTAGTACTAGTACTGTAGGTTTTGAAAAGTACTGAAGACCATGCTAGTCATGACTGTAGGTTTTTACAGGTCCAGATGCCGATTTGGTTGAAGTTTTAGATTTCTTTACAGCACTCAAGAACAATCTAGTACTTCTTTTACACACAACTTTTTCTTTCTTACACACTATCATTCATTCCAGATTATGCACAAACCCTCATACAGGTTTTGACTTTCTGTCAAAGGCATATTTTGTGCCAGAGTTTGGTGTTGCATTCTAAACTTCCGACACCTAACCACACATGCCCCTTGGTGGTTTGGGCAGCTGTCTGTGTTATTCCTGTCTGTTTCCATATAAAAACCTTTTTCCCTAGCCTTTGCTTCCTACTGTCAGATTAATAGGGATTATAGACCCCACCCAAAAAAAACTTTAAAGGTAGGCCCTTCTACATTGCCACTAAAAAGATTCATGAATTGTTATGAAGAAAGTTAAACTGGTGAGTCAGAATGTTAATGTTAAAACCATACACCCTGATCCAACACAGCAACACAATCTGTACCCTCTAGTGTAGATAAAAAGTACCCCTAACACTGAGGAATGAAACATTTCCACACAGAAGTGCAGTGAAATAAGGAGTGTTTGAACTTAGTGAGATCAACTGTTTTGGGGTGGAGCTTGTAAGCAAACTGAACAGGACTGATCAACTGAAAACCTTGCAGGTTGTGTTTAAGGGACTTCAGTCACATTTCTTAACCTGCTGAACTTTCTATTTGACTCCCAGTAATGATGTTAATCAATTTAATAATTTTGTTATTATCAATAGGTATGTTATGTAATACTTTTGAACAAGTGTCTTGTAATTGTTTCATCACAAATTACAATGTCATTACAATCAATCAATCAATCAATGAAATGTATTTTATAAAGCCCTTTTTACAACAGCAGTTGTCACAAAGTGCTTTGACAGACACCTGGCCCGAGACCCCCAAAAGCAAGCAACACAAGTGATGCACAGTGGCTAGGAAAAACTCCCTAGTAGGAGGGACCTAGGAAGAAACCTAGAGAGAGGCCAGACTCAAGGGGGTGGCCAGTTCTCTTCTGGCTGTACCGGGTGGGGGATCTGAAGGTACACAGCCCATTGTAATAAGGTCAATCCGTGTTCAATTATTGTC
>JACXGM010039902.1:0-10456 GCA_016801145.1 Umbra pygmaea
GCTGAAAAGCTTCATGGAGATGAAGATTTCATTTTTCAGCACGACCTGGCACCTGCTCACAGTGCCAAAACCACTGGTAAATGGTTTACTGACCATGGTATTACTGTGCTCAATTGGCCTGCCAACTCTCCTGACCTGAACCCTATAGAGAATCTGTGGGATATTGTGAAGAGGAAGTTGAGAGATGCAAGACCCAACACTCTGGATGAGCTTAAGGCCGCTATCGAAGCATCCTGGGCCTCCATCACACCTCAGCAGTGCCACAGGCTGATTGCCTCCATGCCACGCCGCATTGAAGCAGTCATTTCTGCAAAACGATTCCCGACCAAGTATTGAGTGCATAACTGAACATAATTATTTGAAGTTTTTTTTGTATTACAAACACTTCTTTTATTGGTCAGATTAAATATGCTAATTCTTTGAGATAGGAATTTTGGGTTTTCATGAGCTGTATGCCAAAATCAGTATTAAAACAATAAATGACCTGAAATATTTCAGTTGGTGTGCAATGAATCTAAAATATATGAAAGTTTAATTTTTATCATTACATTATGGAGATAATGAACTTTATCACAATATGATAATTTCTTGAGAAGGACCTGTATACATCTGCAGTGTTGTGCCATGCTTCAGCCACCATTCATGCTTCAGCCACCATTCATGCTTCAGCCACCATTCATGCTTCAGCCACCATTCATGCTTCAGCCACCATTCATGCTTCAGCCACCATTCATGCTTCAGCCACCATTCATGCTTCAGCCACCATTCATGCTTCAGCCACCATTCATGCTTCAGCCATGCTAGCACCATCCACCTCCACTCACTAGTCCTGGTAATGAGTAGATCCACCACTAACCCATCAAATCCCTATTTGGGCAGTACTGAGAATGGAAACATTATTTGAGCGTGTACATTGTGAGGGTCGGCTGTGGCATGTATGGGTGTTCCTAAAGTGTATATTCTTGTACTGACACAATTCTCTGTTCAGATCTATGATCCTGTCCTGGCAGCTAGTAAATTCCTCATCCACAACTGGCCCCTCACTGAACACTACTGCCCATCTAACAACACTGCTTTAGTTGCAGCCAACAGATAGCTTACTCCCTCAATTGACTTAATAAAAATATGCTCTTCAAACAAAATGTCAATCTGCTGGTCACTCTTCAATACATAATTATTGTGTATCCACCTTTACAGTCTGGTTAACTGGCGCTCTCTGCATATACACAAAGCCGGATTCACAGGTAGCAATTTACTTGAAGTCCCTTTTTGGTAAAAGCACTCTTTACCTCACCATCTGCTACTAGTAAAAAGTGCTTCGGTAGGTATCACACTCTGGTCAATGACTGGAATTGACCAGAGTGTGATATCTACTGCAAAAAAAAGACAGTTAACATTGATAAGTTCGGCACGACGCACTCCTTCAAAAATAAACTAAAATAAGCTGCAATCTGATCAAATCAGGCAAACCACAACACCTATTTATAAAAGGTGTCGCTGGTTTAGGTTTTGTTATAGCAGTTTAGGCTATGACCTTCAAAAGCCTGTGGTGACAGTGCAGGAGTGATAATATGGGGCACATACGAACAAAGGTCAGTGTTAAACATGGAGGGTGGGTACAAGCACATGAGGCATAGAGGGAAGTGAGCACTGCAGAGCAAACGCACAACATCCAGGAACTATCAGGATCAGTGACAGAGAATTCAGACACAAATAGAGAAGGTTTTGACATGTGCTCATAATAGACAGTGAGTGACAGAGAAAAATTGAAAGGGGTTTGTTAATGAGCGCAACCATGCTGTCTTACAGAGGTGGGCGTGTTGGGGGTGCTGCTCCCGGGACGCCTGCGGAGGGACAATCGCTGCTGGCTGCGAAGTGAGAACCTGCGGATTGAGTCGCGGCTGCGAGAGGCCAGCGAGCGTAACGAGTTTGCCCTCTTGAAGCCCACGGGGCTGTCCTCGGCACTCCTGTGGCCACGTTCCACTGCACCGGACACCAGGTTGAGGGCGCCCTGCAGGGAGCGACGCACGTTCCCCATCCACCCAGACACCTGGGACTGGGCCACACTCAGCTTGTCTCCTAGGTACTCCATCTCAGGTCAAAGGCCAATGTCACTAAGCTCTGTCAGGCTGGGGTCCTGTAGTAGGCCAGTGTGATGTTGTAGATCCTGGGTGCTTCCAGGTGGCGCTGATACTGTTGGTGTCCTGACAGGTGCGTAGCTGGGTCAGTGTTGCAGTAGTTGGGCTGAAAGACACTAGTGTCCCTGAATACATGCAGCAATGCAGCACTGAGCTCCGGCCACAGACTCCCACTGCAGGTTCACGGTCCCTTGGTGATTGTCAGTGAGGCTCAGTCCAGTCTAACTGGAGCCGGCATGGCTCCAGCATCTAGGGCTCTATTTAACATCTATTTAAGATATCTGTAGTTGTGCAATATGCCTATTTGTCTCCAGAAATACAAAGAAGGGCAAGACGATGTAGCTGGGAACACAAAGGGTGTATGTTTGTTTTATAGACCATCACACTGGTAGACTCAGGTGTGACGATGTGACCTAACAGCTACACTGCTGCACCGTCTACATAAAGGTTCTTCACAGACACACTGGCAATCACACCAAGTAGCAGTGATCCAGAGACGTAGAAGTGTAAAGCATCTTGCAACGCAGCCTAAATGTCCTCACACACCCCACCTCACACACCAAACCTGTCGGCAGGACTGAGTGGCACTAGCTGCTACTGCTCCGACGCAGCCGCAATGACAGAGGAACACAATCCAGGAATCTACATTTCCGTTGTGCTGCTGACGTCCTCCTGCCGGGAAACTTTACAGGAAAAACAAGGGTCCAGAACAGGAGCCTGGCAGAGGGAGGGAAAACTGGACTAAATCGTGTTCCCACAAAGAACCGAGAACACAGACAGACAGCAGAGAAGCAGTGTGGATAGATGCACCAACAGCGGATGAGATCGTGGTGCTGTCAGGTCAAACAATTAAGCCTCCACCCTCCCTGTGTCCTGCAGGTACGGACAGCTACAGGAGAACTGCGTCAGTCTGCTGCTCCCAGTCACGAGTGATACAGGACTCACGTTCAAGGAGAAACCCAGAGAGCAAACTGAGAATAAGGAGGCGGACCGGGAGGGTGGGAACAGGGGGAGGGAGGGAACAGAGGGAGGAGGGACTTTCAGTTCATGAGAGAATGGTAATATATGTTCTGCGGTGCTCCGTCTCTCCTGCCTGTTCCTGCTTGCAGAAGGAGAATTCTCCCAGGCACAATCAGCAAGGGGGGGCGGCGCTAGGAAGCAAACGCAGGAGGGACGGTTCAAGTTTACAGATGAATGAACGTTGATGTTGTCAAGCATAGATAGAAGGCATGACAGAGAGACAGATCGAGGGGCATGGAGGGACCAGGTATGGCTGTGTGATTGCAGGGTTGTGGTTGTCTGCCTGCCTGCCTGCCTGCCTGCCGAACAGTGAGCTCATGGCTAAAGAGAGCAATCACGACTGTGTGTCAGAGTTTGCCTAACAAATACCTCCATGACTCATGCAAACTGCAAGTCAGCTCAGATACTTTCTCCTTTCAGAGCTCAACCATTCACCTTGTAGATATAAGCCTATTAAGAGCATCTAAAACAGGATATTAAATTACATGTTTACAAAAGCGCATTATAACTACCAGTACCTATGAAAACACACTGAAGATAGAAACAAGCTGGAACATGTTAGAGCATGATGATTGAAGCAAAGGGAATATATGTGGTTTGTCTCTGACACTCAGAAGATGCATTACTAGAACATTTGAAAGTGAAGCACTCAAAGAAAGTAAAAGTAATTTCATTTAATGTGTGGTTGTTACTATCAATTAGTCAAAAGTTTAATATAAATGATCATACAGTCGTAAGCAAATGTTAGGGCACCCCTGACAATTTCCATGATTTTCATTTATAAATAATTAGGTGTTGGGCTCAGCAATTTCATTTTAATCTATCAAACAAATGAAGGACACTTTGATATTTCGATAGTGAAATAAGGTTTATTGGATGAAAAGAAAATGTGCAATATGCATCAAAACTAAATTAAACAGGTGCATAAATTTGGGCACCTTGTCATTTTGTTGATTTGAATACCTGTAACTACCTAGCACTGATTAATTGGAACACAAAATTGGTTTGGTGAGCTTATTAAGCCTTGAACTTCATAGGCAGGTGCATCCAATCATGAGAAATGTATTTAAGGTGGCCTTAACATGGGGGCCTCAAAACAACTCTCAAATGGCCTGATAACAAAGATTGTTGAACATTATGGTTTAGGGGAAGGCTACAAAATTCTATCGCAAAGATTTAAGCTGTCAATGTCTACTGTGTGGAACATAGTGTGGAAATGGAAGACCACAGGCACAGTTCTTGTTAAGCCCAGAAGTGGCAGGCCAAGTAAAATATCAGAGGCAATGGCAAAGGAAGGTGAGAACGGTCAAAAACAGCCCACAGACCACCTCCACAGACCTACAACATCATCTTGCTGCAGATGGTGTCACTGCATCTTTCAACAATTCAGCACACTTTGCACAAGGAGAAGCTGTATGGGAAAGTGATGCAGAAGAAGCCTTTTCCACACAAACGTCACAAACAGGTATGCAAACGCACATTTGGACAAGCCAGCTTCATTTTTCGAAAAAGATGCTGTGGACTGATGAAACAAAGATGAAATGATTTGGTCATAACAAGGGGCGTTATGCATGACGGCAAAAGAACACAGCGTTCCAAGACAAACACTTGCTACCCACAGTCAAAGTTGGTGGAAGTTCCATCATGCTGTGGGGCTGTGTGGCCAGTGCCGGTACTGGGAATCTTGGTAAAGTTGAGGGTTGCATGGATTACACTCAATATCAGCAGAAAATTGAGAATAATGTAAAGGAATCAGTCACAAAGTTGAAGTTACGCTGGGGCGGGATATTTCAAGAAGACAATAACCTAAAAACACTGCTCAAAATCTACTCTGGCATGGCCATCCCAGTCCGCATACCTGAATATCATTGAAAATCTGTGGGGGGATTTGAAGTGGGCTGTCCATGCTCAGCAATCATCAATCCTACCTGGAGATGTTATGCAAGGAGGAATGGTCCAAAATACCCTCATCCTGAATCCAGACACTCATTACAGGCTATAGGAAGCATCTAGAGACTGTTATTTCTGCAAAAGGAGGCTCAAATAAATATTAATGTGATATTTCTGTTCAGGTGCCCAAATTTATACACCTGTCTAATTTCATTTTGATTGCACATTTTCTGTTCATCCAATAAACCTCATTTCACTACTGAAATATCACTGTGTCCTTCAGTTATTTGATAAATCTAAATTAAAATGCTGATCCAACACACCCAATTATTTATAAATAAAAATCATGAAAACTTTCTAAAACAACTAAACTTTTTCATACAACTGTAACTAAACATATTTCCTAGATTGTGGAAAATCTGGTGTGCTGCTTATTGAATAGTACTGTATTTGCCGTAACTCAGTTACATTTTTAATGAGAGCAAGGGGGCAGGAACCACTGCTCTAAGATGAGCATGACTTCCAGGTAATTCTGAAACTGAACAAACTGGGGCAGAGGTAGAAAACTGCTGCTGCCAGCTGCCACCTGCTGGTCTGCTCTAGCATGTTCAGAGTTACACGGATATCAAATGAATAGTATATGAAGGCAGATTCTGTATTCCTGTAGTCTGTTGGCCCTGGGGGGCATGTGGGACATAATGAACATCATTATTCCTTGGATGTGTCAGGCAGAACTTAAAGGATGAGTTTACCCCATGCAATCGTGGTACTACATGGTAAAACAGTTTCAAAACAATGTCCGTTTAAATATCTTGCTTTTAATGTAAACTAATGTTTAACTAATTTCATGTTTCAGTACAAGTTGGCAATGCTTTTAGCCATCTATCACTGTAGATAAACCTAATTGGAATTACAAACATGCTATTATCTAGCTATCCTCTGTAGCTAAATCATTTTAATTACACACCCACTGTTAGCTTAACAGCGTCTTGCATTATCACAAATACCGGCATTATCACAACTACTAGCATACTGGAATAGGGTTAAAGTGCAAAGCTGAGTGACTCTGCACCATTTTTACAGACAAACTTTGTATTTAAGATGTAATAATCATACAGTAAATTATAATATTTCTACACTGTAGGCATGGTGAATTGACTACAAATGCATTTGAAAATTGAATTTGGGAGAAATATTTGTTTAATGAGAGAATAGCTCATCTTCAGTTGAGGTAAAAGTGGGTGCCAGTAGAAACTGGTCCTTATTTTAAACACATATGAACACAGTGAGAACATCTGGGAGTTTCATCATGAAAAATGTTCTCCCTCCAAAAACATACAGACAGCATGAACACCAACTGACTATGTAGAAAGCAGTTTGCTAATAACAGGTATTCAGCATGAGACGAGAATAACACATCAGCCTTGCTCTCACACGTGAAGCACAACCCTCCACCATGACAAAGCAAATAGTAAAACCATGCCATAGAAAAATAGGTGGACAAAAGTGTAGAACTTACTTTGTTTACACATAATGACCAGTTAGCCAGTAGTCAAACATTCCCAGCAACACAAAGGCCCTCAGGTCTCCTCTAAAAGGAGTCCAAAGAGGGATGAGGCCTAATAATGTGGAACAGACTGTGGTCTGTATTGTCCCTGGAACCCAGTTTAGAGGGAGGATCTCCCATCAATTACTCAGAGCCAGTGATGCCTTGGACAGCAGCATAGCATCTCGGAGCCATCTCACTCACCATGACATCAGTAATGATGTGATCACACCACCGTCATCTCATGATTGACATGTATTTCCCATAATTCCACACTGCAGCATGCACACTGGCAAACATCAATGCACGCTGACTTCCCATCCAAGCAACCTTGTTGTGGGATTTGATTTCACAGTGGAGTCTCCAATTGCTCTACATACACACAGTTAAAACTAGAATCTCTGTAGTATTTCTAGCTCCACTTCTAGCTTCACTACAGTACATATTGTATTACATAGCGACACAGGCCAGCAGGGGGTGACGATGAGACAGACACCAACTCTCAGCATGTGTTCTATAACATTTGTTTGGAAACAGACCGATCGTACAACCGAGAGGGATAAAACGATTGTGCCAATGGAGAAGTGGCCCACGCACATGACGCATGAATCTGCAATGAGCCAGGGGTTAGAACAAACAAACACTGCCGTATTAGTTAAGTGTTTCAATAAAATCTCAAAATCACAGCGGGCAATGTTACGGTTGAGACTGTTAAACAGAATCTAAAACAGAATAAAAATCCTGAAATACAGGCCTGTGAACATACTTGGCCTCAATATCTCTTCCTGCAGTTATAAAGGGGAGGTGAGACATGCCTTTAACATTACACATAACTCATTAGTCCCTTTCCAGCAAGCTAACTGCATTCTTACTCCGCCCTATTAGAGCAACATTGCAACTCACCGCCCACACCCCTGAAATTAAAGTCATAAACACATAAACCAGAAAATGTTTCTCTTCACTGGCGTGTTCTGTGAGAACAACACTGTAAAGCAACATTGTTGAAACTCAAGTAATTGGCTCCAACTGGTGCTTAAACACTGTGTATCAGGAAGCTATGTGTCAAACTCATGTGTGCGTCAAACTCGTCCTGCCTTTAGTGAGAATGAGAAAATTATGTGGTACCGACTCACCCAGCTCTGTGGGTCCCTGTGAGCGCTTCTGCTCCTGATACGAGACAAACTCCCCTCCACGGCACTCTCAGGTGGGGCCGAGCGACGGGACACGCTGCGTGACCTCATCCGGGTCAGCTCCTAAAATGTAGGGATTAGATTTTAGGAGCACAGCTGATCTCAATTGAAACCATTACTGGTCATCTTGTTAGCATTCCTTTAAAGCTGAAGGCAGCCATACTTGAGCAGATGGTAGAATTGACCAGCTAACTATAATAAGCAACCAGAAGAATTTCTATTATGTCTGAATAACTCGTTAATGTCCTCACTTCGAAAACAGCCATTGTGGGCTTTACCAAACGTTTAAGCGGAGCATTAAAGGGTTAAGTAAGACATGTAGGAATTCTGTTTTAGGTCAGGGTTGTGCAATTATTACCCTACCAGGTCAAGAGCCTGTTGGTCTCTGGATTTATCATTAATTGCACTCACCTGGTGTCCCAGATCTAAATAAGTTCCTGATCAGAGGCTTGCAAGGAAAAGACGGACCAAAATTGAGTAAAAGTGTTTTAGTTTGTTGCGTCCACTAGATCAGTGGTTAATATAACTCCTTGGGGACCCAGAGAGGTGCCAGATTAACTTTGGCTCTGAACTAGCACATCAGTGGACTAATCATGGACTAGTTAATTAGATCAGTTAAATCAGGTGTGCTATATTAGGGATACAGACTGGCTGGGGGCAGTTCAGGTTTGAGAACCACAACACTTACTCAAAGCCATTGCCTTTGTGGGAGGTTTTATCTCAACTAAACAGTTGTACTTTGTCTTTTTAAAGGGGATTTAATTGCAACAATCTCTACAACTGAAATAATTCCCTTGCTTACTGCTGCAAAAACTCTGGCAATTTAGTTCGGCTCTGGGTGGAAAATTAATGTAGCCTCTTTTTAAACTATTGTCTTAGAATGTAAAACATTTAATACATTTTAGTTTTTATTGTCTTAAAAATAAATGTCTGGGATGATTATTCCTCATCCAGCCCAGTGGTAAAATATCATTAGACTGCCCATGTTACCATAGCTACCAACACTCACATAGTGCCTGCGAAACACATGCATTTGATTGGTTTCACACGCTTGTTCATTGGGGTTAAAGGCCAAAATGTGTACAGAAAAAATCTGGAAGCAGATATTTCTGCCTAAGGAGGTGTTTCAAAGTTCTACGTGCATGTCCACATTTCTGTAAACACCATGTTCACTGTTTTTTTTTCTATGTAAATTGCAAATAAATAGTAATCCTTTATAAAAATGTGCAGGAGGGTGTCATGTTTATGTATCATTTATTGTATCATACTTTTGTCATATTTTTTCCAGGGATGCTCGAACATTTGCATCCAACTGTATATTAATTGTTTTGTTACCTTGGAACCCTGAGATCTCCTCTGTCCTCTGGCTTCTATCCTGCGCCCCTGGGGCTCAGAGTCCTGGAGAAACCACGTCTGCTCCATAGGCAAGCCAGGGCTTTGGGGCTCTCTCCTGGAGAATGATTGCTCAGTGGGAACACCAGACCAGCGTCTTTCTTGGACCAGCATCGGGGCCGTAGGCCTCTCTTGCCTGTAGAGAAGCTGCTCCAATGTGGGTTTATTGGCAGGTTTCCTGGGAGTTTCTGGTCCATCCATTGGCCTGTCCACTGATACCTCGTTGCCTAATAGCCGATGCTCCAGCTGAGAGGGGGCCCACACTGAGTTTGAGCGCCTGACCATGCCTTCAGGAACCATCCTTCTGCTACTATCCCTATCAACAGCCTGGGGGTGGGATCTGGCCCCACTGTCGGAGGCCAATCCCTGAATGCCAGTGACAGTGAACACCTCTCTATTGGGTGAGGGCTGCGTCTGGGACCTGAAGGAGTCTATGTCTAGGACACCAGGCCGGTGTAGGTCCTCACCCCGTGGAGAAAGAGGTTTCCATCGGGCCCCAGGAGACTTGGGACTGCCTCTGGAGTGCTGGTCGCCCAGAGACACAGAGTCTATATCCAGAACTTGAGGTCTGAGAGGCGAGTGGTCCTGGTGCCCTCTGTCCTGGGTCTCTCTCCTCTGTCTCTCTAGGATCCTCTGTCTCTCTGCCTCCAGTTGCCTGGCTTCCTGTCTCATCTCCTGCTGTTCTTTCTCCATCTTCTCCCTCACCCTCTGTCTGTCAAACTCAAACAGTTGTCTTCTCTCCATGTCCTTCGTTCTCTCTAGTTCTTCTAGCCTCTGTCTCTCCCTGTCAGCCTCCGCTTTTCTCTCCCTCTGGTTTTCCAACTCTTGTCGCTCAAAGTCCAACTGTTTCTGTCTCTGTGTTTCCAACTCTCTCTGTTTCTGTCTGTTCAGTTCAGACTGCCTCTGTCTCTCCAGCTCCCTCTGTCTGTCAACCTCCTGTTGTATGGCTTCCTGTCTCATCTTCTCCAGCTCTTCTTTCTCCCTGTTCTCCCTCACTCTCTTCCTTTCAAGTGCCAAAATCTGTGCTCTCTCTCTCTCTGCCTGCTTCTGTTTTTCAAACTCAATCAGTTGTCTCCTCTCCATTTCCTTTATCCTCTCCAACTCCTCAAGCCTCTCTCTCTCCAACATCTGTCTTTTTAATTCTAACTTTCTCTCTTTCTCCTTTTCAAATTCTTGCTGTCTTACCAACTCTTGCTGTTTCTCCAAATATCGTTGTCTCTCCTCCAGCTCTCGCTGCTGCTGCTTCTCCAGCTCTCGCTGCTGCTGCTGCTGCTTCTCCA
>JACXGM010039903.1:0-10455 GCA_016801145.1 Umbra pygmaea
TCTTTTATTTAGAGAGACAGAGGACCACTTATAGAACTGTATACAAAATGACACAACACTTACAAGCCAACCCTAAGTCAGCAATAAATTCCTGAGCATTGCATTGGCGTTTTGCTTAACAAATAGTTTTACATAGGTAAAGGGTAGCTAGTGCCTTACATTAAATATGATGTTATAATAATGATCAATTAGCCTAATAATTGATTGAAATGTTAATAGAGGGCCTTTATCAAAGTACAGATTTCTGAGGAGATTTTACTTTTACTTCAGTAGGCTATTATGTCATGTGTCATGTATTACAGTAGGTCAATAGCTTCTGCCTAGCTCAGCCCTGTCAGAAAGGTATGGATAATAATCTTATGGATAATAAATAAATATGCATTACTGAAAAACATGTTTTTTAATATAATATACACTAACCTCTCTCCTCTCTTGGTCTTCCAGTATTGCAGCCTGTCTCAGCATAATTTTGTTTTGTATCCCTGTTATTCTCATTATTCTCTGTAAAGCAAAGTTTATAATTGTATGAGTGAGGGCTTACCATGTGTTTGTCTTGCACTGCACTTCTTGCATTCTCTTATTAATAAATAAATTGAGCTACTATGAGAGTTAGGCTTTACTGTATATTTCAGGTACACATTTAGCTAGTTAATACACTTACTTTGCAGTACATAACCAGAGCTCTTGCATGCTGGCTAGCCATCTACTGACAATGTTAAGCTAGATACTGTAGCTAGACAACTGACTTAAATATCAGCAACTATTTTCCTTACCATTTTGAAAACTAAGTTCCAAGAGTCTGCTTTGTTTTGGAAGAGTCTTTCAATTTCTAAAGCAGACACAGGAGTTAGCTAATATAGTAGAAAATATGGACGTTATAAGTTATCTTTTTCTATCACCTCGTCTGCTGCGTCTCTACTGTCGCGCGCACTCAGAAGAACAGACTTCTGAACGCACTTTTGGAGGTAAATTAATTAATCACGCGCTGGGCGAACACATTTAGTGATTCTACGTTGGCAAAAAGGTTGCTGCAGTTATAATTTATATAAACATTATTACCACATTTCGCTTTTCTTTTTGGCTTTCCATCATTAGACTTACTCACAAGCTGGACGTTACCGATAGACTTCAAAACCTGACGAGGACTAAAAGAGGAGTTTGATGGCTTTACGTCAGGGCTATGCCAATTGGGGAGGGGCCGCTCACTGATCCCCCTATATTTCTGAAAATCCTATACATGGTTGTGACCTGCACAATTCGTTAGTGCCTTCTGAGTTTGTATTGAAATAGGAGGCTGCTGCGGCTCGCTGTACCTGAGCAGAGGCTGCACAGTTTGACCAGCGGGCAGCGGCCGCACACTAAGTGATGGTGTTGTGAACTTGCAACGTACAACTATTATTATCAGACCAGCCCTCGCGGCCTCGAAACACCTGCGGCCCACCGGGAAAAGTCCAGACTCTCCCGATTGCCACTCCGCTACTGTATTGAAACAAATTATTGGCAATCAATTGTGGGCACTCGTTTTAATCCATTGCAATAATCATTGTTAATTCATTATAAAGCTAGTGAATTGTAACCAAATGCAATTGTATTGTGTGTAAAGAAACATTAACAGTAACAAATACATTGTACACACAATTTGATTGAATGTATTGTCAGTGTCTCACGTTTCAGTTCCAATTGAACTCATGTGGCAAACATACTTACAAGTTTTATAAAGAATTTCTTATGCTACTTCAATCAGAGTGATCAAAATAGCTGAGTGCTTTGTTTTGATGACATTAATTGATTCAGCACACTTTATTTGAACTAGCCAAACTTAGCTTGGTCACTTTGCCACAGTTGACAGAATAGTGCTAAGTTACAAAATGCAGAGGAACCTATGACTACTCCTCTTGGGAAAACAACACAAGGAGAACACGATCATTTGCTAAGTGAAGTACACTTACAGTACCTGAATGAAAATGCCTGGAACACACTTTCAATGAACTTGGGATGTCTGCAAAGAGCATGTCAGTGCGTCTTCGGATATCCAGGCCATCCGTCTTCGCTTGGATACATCGGACACATTTTCCAGGCCGGAAAACAATAAAAATAAAGTCCGTTGTCTATCTTTTTGCCCCGTCGATCGTGTGAACGGACATTACATCCAACAACACAACAGGTTCTTCCTATAACTAAAATATCCTCTGCGTGTTACAACAATGACAGTATACAAAACAAGTGGCCTCACAAAATGATTTTTCCCATCAGCCAGCGCGGCGCTAGAGCCGTGACGTCACGCCCTTAAGCTCTATTGTTACTTAAGATGTAGATAAACTTAAATGAGTGGAATTTATATCCTGGTTTAATTTTGGTATATGTTAATTAAAATAAGCTTTAAGGTTGCCGTTGATTTGGAGGACAATGATTTTAAATTTAATAAATTAATGATTTTGGTGGGGTCTGCGTGGCGTAGTGGGATAAGTTGCTGCATTGCAGGACAGTCTATGTCATGATGGTCAGTTGTTCGAGCCTGACCATGGGTTCTCCAGCTTTCCCCGAACCTCCAGAACGAGGCAGCACAAATTGGCATAGTGCTGTGAGGCAGCACTATGCCGGGATTTGGGTTAGATAAGTCAGATAAGTCTATCCTGCCACGTCACTCTCCCGCGACTCCTTGTGTTCAAATTGGGCGCCTGTGAATTCAATAGCGGAAGTATAGTCGGTGAACGTAAACATCCTGTATGCAGTATGATCCGACTAAAGGAATCCGTGTTGGGTGAAAAGTGTGAAAATAATCGGTGGTTCGGGCGACATGTGGTTGGATGAACCATGTGCGCGCCCCTCGTCAACCCACAGATCTGTACAAGGAGTTGCGGAGCTGCTGACAACATAAGATCAGAGAAAGAAATTTGAAGGGAGGAAAATCTGGAAAACATCCTGAAACATCAGGCTCACATTCTTAGTTCTCTCTGAAACACAGAAGGAAATCTCAAATGTGCACTGTGTAGAATATCACAAAGTTAAATAATTACTCTCTTTAAGTGATTTCAAAAGCAGTAAAACAATGATTTTTATTGATATCTTAAAAATCTAAAAAATGCAGTTTAGATGCGACAATGATTTCCTAACTATGCTGTGCATATTTTGCCATTTGAACTAGAATATATATTTTTTTTTTTACCTGCCCTGCCCCGCAGCCCAGTAAACAGTATACAGAGGAGCTGAATTCCTTGTTGTGCCAAACAGATTTTACTTTAACAAGAGAGTTTTAATATACTCCTTTGTCTGTTTTATTATTTATTTAGTTATATAATGAATTTTCACCGGACAGGGGGATGGGGGTAGGGAGTACAAACACCACACAACAAACACCTCAGAGCAGGGACTAGAATTGTAATGACATGACACATTGTGCTCCGACATTATTTGTCAATGGTCATTTGTTGAGGTAGATTCTTATATAAAAACCATAGAATGAGTCTGAATCTGTTATAATCGTAGAAAGTGATCTCTCCATCATAGAGGCCATTTTCCTGACAGCTTGTTTACGAGGCTTGAGCCTCCTGTGATCAAGGGTGTCTCTGCTTTCTAGATTGATCTTAGAACACACTGCCTTTAGTCTGAATAGATATTCTGTCATCCATCATTAGAATCATCCATTCCAAAAGTGTGATTGAATATGTTTGTTCTGAGTTGTTCAGCACTTCTAACTAGACAGATAACTCTTGTGTGAGTTCTTTGCATGTTCTCCTGGAGGATATGGAAGAGACATCCTTATGATGATATTCTGTACTTGTGTGGAATGATGATTTGTCTAATAAGTGTAATAATTATAGAACACAATATAGGACTATGCAAAACAAATTCACAAGCATATATCTCATTATCTACTCCAACTGTTGGAGTAATCCAAGCAAACAACTTTACAGTCGTGGCAAGAATGATTAAAGAGCAATGATCTTGTAATTCAAATGGATGTAACATTGTCATTGAAAAAATAAACAAGCGGTATTATACATGCTACATGTAAGATACTACTTAATAAACAAAGAATGAATTATCTAAACATGAATCAAACATGCTTGAAGACCTATGCTTTTGAGGAGATTTTTGTTGCTTTATTATTTTAACATTTTACATTAAAGTAATTTAACTGATGCTCTTATCCAGAGTGACTAGCAGTGAGTACAGGGAAATCCCCTGGAGTGACTTAGGTTAAAGTGCTTTGCTCAAGGACCCAACAACATTTTGCGCAGTTAGGATTCGAACGGGCAATCTCCTGACTACATGACTGACTCCCTAACCACTGAGCCATCTGACGCCCCATCATCAAGACTATTAATGATCCCAATGTCATGATATGATGAGAATACCTTAGAAATTATAGTGCTACATTTTTTACAAGTATACCGCCTGAAAAACGGATATGATTTTGGATACATGTACAATGAGATTGGCACACCCCTATTGAGTTGAGGTATAACACAGAGTTTAACATAAGTCATACGTTGACATAGATCTAACCTGACCAGACAGGCTTTTTTATTTACAGTGTGGAGAAATGGATACTAATGGAATTCTAGAGAGCAGAACAAATTGGAATGGACATTGTGCACATTCGTTGACAAAATGTGGGAACTGTTTGAGATATATTTCCTATTTGATTCCTGCAGACATAAAAACAGAAGTAATTGAATTATTAAGAATGGCAGCGCCCGTGGTAAGAAACCTTTTATTTAAATTTTTACAATGTAAGTAATATGAAACAATCAAATCTAGAGGAATTATTTTTCTGTTTGTCCAGTACAGCCATTATAACAGTGTATTCACTAAAAAGCCACTTGTAGCTATATAGGTGTGTTAGTCTAGCTCACTACGAATGATTAAGTCATTACCGGTACTAATCAATTCACTGTCTGGCCACTTTGATGCCTCAAACTTTACTATATATGTAATGAAAAAACTGTGTTAAGCTTATTTAACCCATTGATACTCCTTATGGTATGTAGATCTTCATTACACTGTTAATCAAAATAATTGGTTTTATCCTCATAAGATTCTGGCTGAGATCATGATCTTTTTACTGAGTTTCATCAGTACAGTTTTCTGTGGCCATTTGGGGAAGACAGAGCTGGCAGGGGTAGCTCTTGCTATATCTGTAAGTACTTATTTCATTAAAACAAATGTCTTAATATTAGCTTGTGTACAAATACAATGTAAAATCTGACAGAGTTACTTTACTTATCTTTATTTATGCAAACTCATTACCATAAAATAATAATAAGTTAACGGAACTTAGTAATTGTAATTTAACGGTCAGTTTAGTTACCATTACTAATTTAACTTGTTTTTTTAAGGCAACGAGTTTGCATAAATATTTTAAGTAAAGTAACCCTGTCAGATTTTACAGTGTAAGTTTGTGCCCCAATCTCACTCCTTGAAATGTTTTTTACACTGAAAATGATGGCATATACAAACTGGTACCAAGCCTGTGGACACATTGCAGAAGGTCAGTTTAAAGTACAGCAAATGGCTAATTTAACATTTTATCCAATTCTCCTGTTCTCTTTTCCAGGTGATTAATGTCACAGGTATTTACATTGGGTCTGGATTATCATCAACATGTGACACACTCATATCACAGGTGGGTATCAAACCTAATCTTAAAACACAAATGTCACCAAATGGTCCATCAGCCTAGCTCTGGTCCAGTGCATTACATGCAGTATTCAAATGCAGACCTAAAGTACATTGTCCCACATTTTCACTGGTGCTTGATACCAGTTTGACACCAGTTAGTGATAATGTATTTACCAGGATGTTGTCTTTCCAGTAGAGGTTTGACTAGTATTCTGCTGGCAACACTAACAAGAACATCACTGTCAAAAACTTAAAAACATAGCAAAATGCATTGCAATGTGTATAATTTATAATAGAGATAGTAAACAGTACATTTCAAACAAGTGTAGTGTTTGTGATGTTTTAAGCATGAACAAAAAGTAATTGGGGAACATTTTTTATTAGGTAATTAAAAAATATACTGTACAATGCACAGACTGTTTTGTTCAATATAGTTCCTTATATCAAAAACAAAATAGGCTAGCTAAAGTGTGGCATTTGGAAGAAATACACAGTAGGCTGTGTAGTATCCACTGGCTCTGGGACTACCAATGATATTGTAAAGATAACCACTCCTGGAGTGAGTAGGGTCGGTGACTCCTGGTTCATCTTGGCCCATTCCATTTTTTGAGTACTGTTTACCTGGACATCTCATGACATTCATTAACCAATAGATCACCTTCTCATTTGTCTTGTATGTTCACAGCCGGTTCCAGTTCACTCCTTATTGTCTTACCCAATAGATCACTTTCTCACCATAAATCACAAATAGCTGGTTTCAGTTAGTCTCATTGGCACTGTATATAGTCCCTGTGTGTGTTTGGTCGGGTGTGGTTCATTGTCTATATGTTATGTGTATACAGGTGTACTGTACCATTATTTGTCTTGAAATGTTTTGACTCAACAACTCCTTTGCATTGGTCCCTGTTTTCCTGCACCGAACACATCCTTGTGACAGGAAACAGTACCTAGTTTATGCACAATTTAACAGGTGCTCTCCATGGTCCTGAAACCACTGCCTATACACATGCAACTCGAAAAGAAAAAAAACTCATGAGGTTAAAAGTTTATTGTAAATAAATTCTCATTAATATTAAAGAGAAACCCAATGAATACAGTCCAGGATACTAATCACAGCATAATGACATTTAATTGAAAAAATCCAGTGAAATACTTTTTCACATTTTAAATTGTCCACAATATCCGCCATGGTTGGAAATTTTATGAACAGTTTAAAATATATAATATTGAAAAGTAATGCACACCAAGAGTACTGTAGTAGTGAGCTTCTAATCACTTGAAGTGATCTAAAATAGGAAAGAATAAAATCAACAATCAAAAAACAGAACAAGTACACATGTACTATACAGACCACACCCTTGTTACACATCTGATGTTAATTAGGTAATCAAGCAATTTAGAAGACATATATTAACACAATCTATGTTTAACAATATGTACACCAATCAATGTACATTAACAAAATGTCTTCCAATACAATAAATATTTTTAACTTTTATATTAATAAATTCCAATAGATATATAGCACAAGTAAAAGCAGTTCTAACTGAACATCATAAACAACTTTGTTTAAATACCCAATAAATAATAAATCAGCACAATCACCAGTGTAATGATAAACTTCAGGCAGTCAAAAGCAAGGGGTCCGACAAGAATAGCAAATAGCAAATTATAGGCTACGGTACAATAGGTAAAACCAAGGCAGAATAATCCAAAACAAGGCAGAGGTCAGACCGGAATAGCAAATAGCAAATTATAGGCTAAAGTACAATTGGTAAATCCAAGGCAGAATAATCCAGGAACAATGCAGAGGTCAGATTGGAACAACAATACATGAATGAATGCTCAGTAAGAAGAAAACAGTACTTACAATACCTTGCAAAGAGGCAATGGTGTGTGTGCGTCTTATATATGAGTGAGTGAGAGCAGGTGTACTGAATTTGGAAAATTGAGTCCGGGTTATGGGAAATGTAGTTCTGAGTGGCCAAGAACAGGGAAGCTGTAGTTCCCAGGGAAGAGGAACTGGGGAATGTTACAACCAGAGAACAAAGTACATTACAAAGTCAATATTTAATACAAAGGGTAAGAGTGTTTATAATCGGTAAATCCAATAATGTTCCATCCTGGAAAGCAAAACAGCTAAATCAACTCCTCTAGGGAGAGAGTCACCTGTTCATTCACAGTATATCTAAGAGAAGAAATAGTGTGATTAAATTCAACCAAATGGGCTGCCACTGGAGAATTTAGATTCTTACATCTGATAGTGCTTCTATGTTCAGAAATATGGGGTTTTTGTAACATCCAGCCATGTGGTGGCTGTGAAATGGACTAGTTATTATAGTGTTTACTTTCTGTTTTGATCTCATGTGTTTTATATACTATGTCTTTGTTCTGATTCAATGCATTGCATAGTGGTTTAGTTCTAGTGTTCTGTGTGATTGTGTGTTTGGTTTAGTCCCCTGTCAGTTGTTATCATGTTACATGTTCTTAGTGTCATTGTTTTTTGAAATATCTGTTTAGCCCCTGAGGCAGTATTTACTTTAAGTCCTTCTGAATAAACACCATTTACATTTGTACATCCTTCGTGCCTGTCTCTCTCTCCACCACTAACATGGAACAATGTGACAGGTTTTAATATAATCTATTTCTCTTACCAACATAGGATTTGCCTCAAGGGCAGGTGATAAGATAAATGACAGTTTTTGTATGACATGTAATATGTAAGCAATAACACACAAAAGACTGTGCGTTGCCAGGGAATAGCCATGTGCGCAACGCTCAGGCTGGAGTGTGTTACTGCGCTTATAAAACGTTTGCCAACATTTTATTTGTGAAACAAAAATGTCTTTAAGTATTTTTAGCTTAACAAATTGTCGCGAGGCGTGCGGTTATTGTCTAAAATTAACGTAACCCCCACCACTCTTCCTACTGTCGGCATGTTAGTACGCCACATAAAACAAATAGTTCCTATTAAGATAATAATTTACATAGTTTATAAAAGGTCTGAACTTGAATAAAATGGCACAGGTTTACATGTCTATTTTAGATTATATTGTTTACGATTTCTAACTTTTAAGTTGATGCAGTCTCAACCCTGTCAACATCAGACACTCCCTTAAACGCAGTCAGTATAGCCAACATCTACTCATGTTCATATACTTGGACTATCTATGCCGAAAAAATTAATCTGTCACATATTATGAATTTGTCTCGCATGTAACTTCTACTAGTGCATTTGTTATTACCACACAAAATGGATGTTGAATTGTTGCACACATAAAATGATTGTGAGATTCACAACTTCTACAAAAACAATGCAGGAGGAAACACTTACCTATCTAATGTAGCTAGTTAATGACTTTAAAAAGAGGTGTCAAAAGTAAAAGTACTTTGCTGAGTTGACCTGTTTTGGAAATTCTCAAAATAAAACCCAAATGACCAGGTAATGGGAGTTTATTAATACCTCTGGAACACAATTAATCTTTGTTTTACGCTTTGTATTAATTTTAATAGATCATTGATTAGTTATGAACTGTTTTTTCTGGTCATTTTGGTCTCAATTAGGAACTTCCCAAAACTTGGGAACTAAGCAGCACCTAGAAAAAGTACTTTTACTTTTACTTTTGACACCTCTGACTTAAAGGATCTAAGTGAGTGATGATTTTTCAGGTCCGTGTTGCAAGCAACTCCAAATGTCTCAGATTTTCAACTACATTTTATACATTTACATGCCATGACACATGACTACAGTATGCCATTGTTTTTAGCAGTCTTTTTAATGTCCATTTATCAGGCTATTATTTAATTTCTTTGGGGAGGAAATGTAACTAGAGTCTCAGCAGATGTTTACTTCAGAGATGAAACTTCAATTGTGGACCTGCTCTACCCAACCTTTTATATTATTATTGGGCTGCTAACTTTCAGAAAATGTCATTCTGGTTACATTCCCAGGATACTTCTTGCTGTCACCTGGAGGCACAATTTTGCATCTCTTTTTGATTTGCTTTGCTGATCACTTTTAACATCCCCTTGATGCAGTCCACAGTAAAGATCTGGGGCCTCATTAAATAAATGTGGCGTATGCACAAAAGAAGACGTACGCAGCTCTCTACGCAATCATTGGGATTTATATAAAGCAAACTTGACGGGAAAATGTGCGGTCCTTCACGGCAACTCTGACCAAGGCGTACGCACAAAAACGGGTGAAATGAGAAATGGCGACACCGCCGGCAGATAGATGAAACACATATGCTACTGTAGATCTGTCTGAAACTGCAGAGCGTTGTGGAAACAAAATCGAAATACTGCCTCTCATTAATAATATGAAGATGTCACAAAGCCATGCTTGCAATTAACAGCCTGCAGTTAAAAAAATAAAAATAAAACAAGATTGTAACGTAAATGTAAATGAAGCACATATTGCACATATTTGCAAAAAGGAAACTCAAATATATTATGTAATTTTATTGGCGTGCTATGTAATTCATCCTCATAAATAATACGGTAAACAGAACAAAATCATGTTTAAAACAGATAAAAGATAAAAGATATTCATGTCAATGTCTCTGTCTGGCGGTGCAGATACTGTAGATAGATAAATAGGTGATGATAGATAATAAATAGATAGATAGTCTTTAATGTCCATTGGGGAATATTGTTTTCATAGTATAAATGTCATAATCAGATACAGAAACATAGTGTTCATTTATATGCATTTAGTTTGTTTCATTTTTAAATGCATTCCATCATGTCTTAACCATTTTGAAAGGTGCAAGAAATTCAATTTGTGCAGAACTATTTTCCATTTACAATTAGATGAATACCAACATC
>JACXGM010039904.1:0-10456 GCA_016801145.1 Umbra pygmaea
ATTTTTTTTTTAATTTAACCTTTATTTAACCAGGTAAGTTGACTAAGAACAATTTCTTATTTACAGCAACGACCTGGGAGCAATTAGGGTAAAGTGTCTTGCCCAAGGACACAACAACATTTGGCTCAGTCGGGAATCGAACTGGCAACCTTCTGACTACAAGTCTGACTCCCTACCCACTGAGCCATCTGCGCCCCTTAGGTGCTACTACTGTAGTTGTAGCCTAAACTTGATGACTAGAATTTACACTGTTGTTGCACACAATAAAAGACTTTCTGTGTTTAAAAAATAAATAAATTAACCTTTATTTATCCAGGTGAGCACATTGAGAACAGTTTCTCATTTGAAACGGCGAACTGGCCAAGATAAAAGCGCCAAGGTGCAGAAAACATAGAGTTACACATGAATTACACAAGACGTACAGACAATAAAAACAAGAACACAATGTGCAAATCTTCAGAATTAGACAAATAAGTAATATCTACAGTCAGTGCAATGAATGTCAGCGTATGGAGGTAGATATTTGGTAAGTACAGTGGCGTGGCAATATACTATTCATTTGTGACAGGGTTGAAGTGAAGATTGTAGGAAGCTATTTAAATTTTTGGTATGTTAGGGCAGAGTTATTCACATGAGTTATTTACAAATTTAAAAGTAATTTTTCAATTACGCTTTCATTAGTCTGTAAGCCAGCTATCACTTTAGTTTGTTGCTTGTTATCTAATGGTAGCTAGCTAGCTTAACTTTAGGTCTAATTTACCTGAGGTAAAGAAACTTCACTGGCAGTGAAAGTGTAGACTACTTGAGACAGAAATGCCTTTACTGACATTTTACATTTACATTTTAGTCATTTAGCAGACGCTCTTATCCAGAGCGATTAACAGGAGCAATATAGGGTGCCTTGCCCATGTACACAATGTGGCACAGCTGGGAATTGACCAGGCAACTTTCTGACTACTAGTGTGACTACCTAAGCGCTGAGACACCTGACCCCCACATCTCAAGCTAAACAATCGTATCACAGTAGTCACAGATCTCTGTTCCTAAACACTTCATCTTTGTGAAACATAACATTAGTTATGATTATAATGCTAGTGTATATCCCTTCATTCATAAACCTGGAGCTACTGAACTGTAGCTTTGGAAATAATAAAGTTCTTCAAGAAAGGTGGTGTTGGCAGCTCTGCTGAAGGTCAGTTAGGCAAGATACAAGGATTTATCAGTTCAAGCAGATATAAAGTTTGACTGGATTGGTCACTCATTAAACCTTGAGTTGTTGTAAATTTGAGTTTATTAACAATAACTTGTCAAAACAGTCAAGAATGAGAGAAAAGCTGCAGGCTGACAGGGCAGAGGGAACTGGTCTGATTGAGGTTAGTGATAAACTAGAAGTAATCTGCAGGCTGAGGGAGCTGGTCTGATGGAGGTTAGTGATAAATTAGAAATAATCTGGAAGTTGTTTAAGGTTTCAGTTAAAATTGGGCTGTTTATGATGAAGTAGGTCTAACATGCATAGACTAAATTATTTTTATGAGATTCGCAGTTTAAATTTATTAATGTAGCCTCTCCATGGATTCCAATTCAAACAGCCTCTATATATGAAAATACAGTAAATAATTATGGTACTGTAGTAAGTAATACAGGAAGACAGATGTCAGAAATAGTATATTTGTATGATTTCCTGTTTTACTCACAGCAAGTGGCGTATAATTGCACTGTCAGGTTCAGTGCTGAAAGAGAATCTGGTCAAATTGGGTTGAACTCTTTGTCCTGCTTCCCTCATTGTCATTCCATGTTCTAGAATGTTCTATTACAGTTGCCCGAATTTAATCTGAAATTACTGTTCTTACTCTTCCTAGTCTTCTTTCTTCTCTTCGTCCACCACCTCTTGCATGTAATCTTCGTCCTCTGCCTCTCAGATTGTTTCTATCCATTGTTGGAGTGCACTCTGACTTGGCTTATATTCTCTACAATTGTTTTGATCACCTGATTAGAAACGTGTGCACAATCTTGAGCCATTGTGTGTAAGCATGATACCTGTGTTGTAGTTGTGTTAACATTTTTCTGCCCATGTTTACCATTTTGCAACAAAAGTGTGAAATTTGTTTTAGTGAGTGAGAATGTGTTGAGTTCTGCAAAAAATTGTTGACCTATCTAAACTTGTTTTTGGTCATTTTCAAAATATACAAAAATTTACATCAGTACACCTCAAAATCATTTTGTGAGAATATCTTCAAAAGTTGTTATTAGACAAAGGACAATTTTAGTTGTGTATGATCAGTGCAAGCCAGGGAAAGTGTTGAGGGATAAAGGATAAAGAGGGGGGCTTGTTACCCCATTTTACCCTAAATTATGATTACCAAATACTGTTACCAAACAAATGTGTGAACATAAAATACACGATCATTGTGCAACATTAATTTAATGGTAACCCTTTTAATTTTTTTAACTTGGTATGACTGTGGTTGGTTATCTGCTGATTCGCTCTGGCAAAATGCAAATGACAATGTAAATGCAAATGACAATGTAAATGCAAATGACAATGTAAATGCAAATGACAATGTAAATGCAAATGAAAATTAACTTAGTTTTCTAATGATCTATACTGACAAAAAATACCTAATTTGAAATTACAAATTTCTAATGTAATTTACAGACATTTTAAGTAGCTAAATTACAAAATACACAAACCGGCCAATTCATTAGAAAGGTAAACCTTGCTAGTAGGGTTAGGTTTAACACTAAACCTATAACCCTTTTGCCTTCAGAACTGCCTCTTCATGGCATAGATTCAACAAGGTGCTGGAAACATTCCTCAGAGATTTTGGTCCATGTTGACATTATTGAATCACGTTGTTGCTGCAAGATTAGTCGGCCGCACATCCATTATGTAAATCTCTCGTTCCACCACATCCCAAAGATGCTCGATTGGATTGAGATCTGGTGACTGTGAAGGCCATTTGAGTACAGTGCACTCATTGTCACGTTCAAGAAACCAGTTTGAGATGATGTGAGCTTTGTGACATGGTGCGTTATCCTGCTGGAAGCAGCCATTAGCTATAAGATGGGAACACTGTGGACATAAAGGGATCTACATGGTTAGCAACAATACTCAGGTTGTGGCATTTAAACAACGCTCAGTTAATACGAAGGGGCCCAAAGTGTGCCATGAAAATATCCCCCACACCATTACACCACCACCACCACCTGTCCTTGCCTGACCCATTGATAAAAGCCAGGATGGATCCATGCTTTCATGTTGTTTATGTCAAAATCTGATCCTATCATCTGAAAGTCACTGCAGAAATTGAGATTCAACAGACCAGGAAACCTTTTTCTAATCTTCTATTGTCCAATTGTGGTGGATCTTGCAAATTGTAGCCTTAGTTTCCTGTTCTTAGCTGACAGAAGTGGCACCCGGTGTGGTCTTCTGCTGCTGTAGCCCATCTGCGTCAAGGTGCGACATGTTCAGAGACTGTCTTCTGCATTGTTGGATGTAACGAGTTGATATTTTAGTTACTGTCGCTTGTCTTTGAGCTCAAACCAGTCTGGCCATTCTCTTCTAACCTCTGCCATCAACAAGGCATTTCTGCCCAGAGAACTGCCACTCACTGGATATTTTCTCTTTTTCTGAACATTCTCTGTAAACCCTAGAGATGATTGTGCAGGAAAATGTCAGTAGATCAACCCTTTCTGAAATACTCAAACCAGCCCGTCTGTCACCAACAACCTTGAAACGTTTTAAGTCACTTAAATCACCTTTCTTCCCCATTCGGTTTGAACTTCAGTAGATCGTCTTGACCATGTCTACATGCTTACATGCATTGACTTGCTGCCACGTGATTGGCTGATTAGATATTTGTATTACCAAGCAGTTGAACAGGTTTACCAAATGAAGTGGGCGGTGAGTGTATATTGCCACTAAAAGTTTTAATTTCTCTAACGTCTAAACTTAACTCCCAAACCAACCACTTAATTCTAAACCCTCTTTATAACCCTAGACGTAACAATGAGTCCCAATGGGAATGGATTTGATTATACTAGCTTATTCAGGTGCCTAGTCTGAGTTTTGACAATGTTGAACTTCTATGTTATGATTTGAATAATGATATTTATCCTCTAAAATCAAGAATGTTGAATGATTTATTTAACCCAGCTAAATAGCTACAATGTCAAATAAGTATATCCACGCAGCAAGTAGTCATAAATGCATTTAAAATAGTTTGTAGTGCATTGAGCACTATTGGTAAAGAAACACATTATAAAGGCATTCATCACTTGCATGTGATTTAAGTTTCATGGATGTAATCTGTCTTTCTGTTTGCCTGTCATTTTCTTTCTCTGTATGATGACGTAGGTGTTACCTGCGTATTTGTATATGATATGTATATTTATAGAGAATGTTTGCTGAGTAGTAAAGGTTCACAGTGTATGGGCTTGTTTAAAACAAAATGTAAATCACCTTTATAGATTACGATGTCAACTCCTTCCTCTCTCCCCTGTTCTTTACTCCACTCAGAATTAAATGGCAGGTTGGAGGGAGTGGGCGGGGCGGAGATGAATACTGAAGCCCTATTGGAGGAGACCCTAATAAAGCGGTCTCAGCAGAAGAAAAGAACATCACCGCTAAACTACAAGGAGAGGGTGTTTGTACTCACAAAGACCAAGCTCACGTACTATGAGGGCAAAGTGGAAGTGAGTGCAGAACGAAAACACACACACACAGGCAGTTGTATACAGCTAACCTTGTGAGGACCAGAGAACATAAAAATCCTTGTAACCTAAACCTAGCCTTAATCGTAACCTTAGCCCTCATCCTAACCTTAACCTAACCCTTACCTTAACCTAAAACTAACATTATCCTCACACTAACCCTAACCTTAACATCAAAAACCTAACATTTAAGCCTGTACTTGACCTTCCCGTAATGCCTAAACTTAACCCTAAACTTAACCTATAATACCTGAACCTGAAAGTTGTAACCTATACCTAAGTGTAACCTTGGCCCTAAACCTAACCCCTAAGCCAGAAATTGAAAATGTCCTCACAAGGACCAGCAAACACACGCACGCATGCACGCACACACACACAGGGCCCTCAAATCAAAGACAAATACACACACTTGGGCCCAGGTGTAAAGTAGTGTACTATATATGGTATAGGGTATCATCTCTCCATATGGCATTTTTTAAAAGTATTTAGACAATCGGGTACCATTTTGGTGCCTCAGGGATAATAAGATAAACACCGTGGCTGATGGCATTATAAGTCACCATTGCAGACAGTGACCTCATAATGAAATGCGGCAGATGGTCCCCATAAGAACTATGTCCGCTCTGCTTTTTCAATTCATCAAAGTTGTAGGGATGAGCTGAATATCCGTAACTGTAATTGAATTGGGCGTGGCCTTCCCGGAAGTAAGCAGATCAACCTAGAAGCGGTTAATTTCGATCCAATATCAATTTGGTTTGCAGAGCATTTGCTGTATGTTTGATTAAGAAACCATTCCTCTGTAGCTCAACTCGGAGGCTGTTCTGTTACTAGTTCTGAATGCAGCAATTTCTGAGCAAGCCATATCAATTTCAGGCTTGAAGTAAACACTTCCTGGTAGCTCCGCCCACTTCAGGGAAGGCCACGCCCATTCCAAATACGGATACAGATGTTCAGAAAATCCCTACAAAGTAGTATTGACTCTGAATTAGGGGTGTTCAATGCCAACATCTTTTCAACCCCATTCACAAATGTATTTTATTTTACCGAAGTGTTTTCTTCACACGCAACTTTGAGATTCTAGATTATGGTTTTGCCTCAGCAAGCTTTAGAGCAGCTTGCTCAAATCTAACGACAATCATCATGCCCAGATGCATTTAGCCGGTAAAACCGTTGCTGCGGTGACACATTCCCCAAATATACAACCACAGTTGAGTTTGCAGTCGCCCAAACTTAACACAAGGAGTCGCTGTAGCACAACGAGTTAAGGCAGTGCCGTCCTACTATTAGCTGACTGCTGGCCGTAATGAAAAGGAAAATCTCTTCGTGAAGTAGGCACTGATTGTCAGCCACTGCTCTCTGATAAGAACTTCAACAGCAGAATTTAAATTTATCCTCAGAAACAGGTTTCTAGGTCACAGATAGCAAAAAAGCTAAAGAAAACAGTAATAAGAAAACACTACATGTGGTGTAGTGGGCTAAATCGCTGCATTGCAGGACAAGCTACATCATAATAGACAGTGGTTCGAGCCTGACAATGGCCTCTCCGACGTTATTGGACCCCCAGCACAAGGCAGCTCAGATTGGCAAGGCTGCCAGAGGCTGGTGTCTGGTTATGCATCCCATTTGAAGCAGGTCAAAACAGAAAAAGCGTGCTCTACCAAGTAATAAATATGCTGGCCATGAAGGGGTTGAACAGATTTCAGACTGGAAGAGTAAATATCAGTTGCATTTGCAGTTGAATTTGGGAAAATCAGGTGAAGCATTCGTTGTGTTGAGCTATTTTAATTGCTTTTGTTTGATTTGTTCATTGCAAACAGCTGATTTGCAGTGGGGGTTGAATTTAATAATTTTGATTGCGACTGTAGATTGTTTCCGGGGCCAAAAAGATCTTAAAACAAACAGGAACTTAAGAACAGAGAACATCTTTACCCACATTACTCAGCTTTTTGGGGAAAAAACACTGGATATTATATTATTAGGTCATAATTCTTTTGACCACTGACCAGAGTTTATCATATTTTTTGTGCACTACATACTTAATTTGTTATTGTTTTAACAGAAGAAATTTAAGAAGGGCTCTATCGATCTCCAGAGAATTCGGTGTGTGGAGATTGTGAAGAATTCTGGAGGAGTCATACCCTGTGAGAATAAATACCCCTTTCAGGTGAGACGACTACGTGTTGTTTGGGATGTACTGTAGCACTGTTTTTTTTCCTGTTATTTAGGCAGTGAAGAAGGTCGATTAAAGAACAAATTCTTCCGTTTCTCTACCAGGTGGATAGAGAGAGACTAATCCATGCTTTTATCACTAGCAGGCTTGACTACTGTAACTCTCTATTGTCAGGACTTAGCCAAAAAACTATTAGCAAATTACAGTTAATTCAAAATGCTGCAGCACGTGTGCTAACAAGAACCAAAAAGACAGAACACATAACGCCTGTCTTAAATTCACTTTGTGGGTTATCTGTTTTAGAATAGACTATAAAATAGCTCTTGGTTTTTAAATCAGTACATGGCCTTTCACCAAAATATTTGTCAGATATGCTTTTGAGATATGTACCAGGTCGGTTGCTCAGTTCCTCTGACACTTGTCTTTTAGTTGTACCAAAGGTCAGAACCAAAACATTTGGTGATCTTCTGACACTTGTCTTTTAGTTGTACCAAAGGTCAGAACCAAAACATTTGGTGATCTTCTGACACTTGTCTTTTAGTTGTACCAAAGGACAGAACCAAAACGTTTGGTGATCTTCTGACACTTGTCTTTTAGTTGTACCAAAGGTCAGAACCAAAACATTTGGTGATCTTCTGACACTTGTCTTTTAGTTGTACCAAAGGTCAGAAACAAAATATTTGGTGATCTTCTGACACTTGTCTTTTAGTTGTACCAAAGGTCAGAAACAAAATATTTGGTGATCTTCTGACACTTGTCTTTTAGTTGTACCAAAGGACAGAACCAAAACGTTTGGTGATCTTCTGACACTTGTCTTTTAGTTGTACCAAAGGTCAGAAACAAAATATTTGGTGATCTTCTGACACTTGTCTTTTAGTTGTACCAAAGGACAGAACCAAAATATTTGGTGATCTTCTGACACTTGTCTTTTAGTTGTACCAAAGGTCAGAACCAAAACGTTTGGTGAGGCCTCCTTTAGCTAGTATGGACCTGTACTTCGGAACAGTCTGCCTCTAAAAACATTTATTTTTATCCTCGCATTTTATATTGTTGCTTGCATTGTCATGTATTTTTATGTAATAAACAATTTAGAAAATTTTAATCTATCAATTTTATCCCACATGCAAATGCACTTTGAGATGCATTTTGTGTACGAATAGTGCTGTCTAAATAAAGTATGATTGATTGACTGATTACTGTCAGCAACGACCTGTGGGGAAGTTCACAGAGGTGAGGAAGAGCAATTTGGGTTAACCGTGTTGCTCACGGACAGAACAACAGGGGATTCACCTTGACGGTTAGGCATTATAACCAGGGACCTTTAAAATCCCAGTCAGATAACCGCTAAACCACCTTTTATAATCTGAAAGAAAAGCTGGTAGATGTATAATCTGATAGGAAGTGTGGTAGATGTATAATCTGAAAGTCATGGTCATAGGTGTATGTAGATGATTGGGCGGTGTAGATTATGTACTCAACAATACTGTTTGGGTGCTGTCCTGTTGATTTGATTATTATTGTGATCTTGATGCAGTTCCACTCTTCATCCACCAGGTGGTGTATGACTCCAGTACACTCTATGTGTTTGCTCCCAGTAATGACAGCCGAAGCACATGGGTGCAGAACATGAAGGAAGGTCAGTGACTCCATGTTACCAGGGTGACGCTCTATGGTGATGGGTTTGATTGACAGTAGACCAGAACGTGCTGCGAAAAGCAGGATGGTGTACAGTAATGTCTGGAGTGGATATAACTGTTATGATAGGACTGTTATGAACCCAAAATGTGATATCAACCCAGGTCTGTGATGTGTATGCTGTAGTACCATCATTCCGTTCTGAACATTAATGTGGTGCCAAAGTTCACGTTTTTGACTGCTTTGGGGAATTTTTATGCAACTAATAAGTAACCTATTGGAAGTTGGCAAATTTAGTTGTTTCCATCCAGCTTTTCTAAAAATGAAAATATGCTTACAAATGCCTTTTGGATACATTGTGTTTCCTTATTCCTTATTATGTTTTTGGAATAAAATCGATTCTCATTTTAATGTATATTACTATCTTACGATAACTAGGCCTGCAAACGTTTTAGAACGTATAGAAAAGTTACACGTGAAGCATCACAATGCAAAAATGTTTCTGAATAACACAAAAAATATATCTCTCTTTCAAATTAATGAGTTGGAACAGAGCCAAACAGAAAACTAATGGAGACTGGCTACCATGTTGTGAAGAAGCAGAAAACATTCACAGACTGAATTAATGTTCTATTATAGTATTTTTGTTGTTGGTTCTAGACACATACACACTGGAGAAACCCATGCACAAACACTTGATAGGCCAATAAACTATACAATGAAAAGAAACACACACTTTTATTGTTCATTTAAATTCAGTTCAGGCCAGTAGATTTCATACCAACTAAAGAAAAAAAAAAGAAATAAGTTAAGGTTGAACCCTGTCTGTGCTGTTGACCTTTGAACCCTGAACTGGGCATATGACCCATTGTTCCATTCAGTGTCTTAATGCTATTAAAGGAAGGGTCTGGAGGACAGATGAGGGGCCAGGAATAGAGATCAAACTGGCCCCATCAGAGTCAGGTTTCAGGGCAGAGAGATCAGGAAGGTGACCCCCTCAGGGCCACATGTCAGGGTCATTATTACCTGGGCCTGACTTTTTTTGACAAATTGTGGGATCAGGTATGTCTTTCATATTTTGCTTTGATGTCTTTATTGATTCCATTTGCACTGTCATACTAGTGTTAACTTATTACATTGTATCTGCCTGCTACTCACTGCATTCAACTGCATTCAACTGCACATTCAACTGCACTTTTCTAGCTTTCCCCCTTACCCTACCCTTTGTGTTATTCTTGTGTATTTGTATTCATGTGTAACTCTGTCTGTACTTGCACCTTTGCTTTATCTTGGCCAGGTCGCCGTTTTAAATGAGAATTTGTTCTCAACGTGCCCACCTGGTTAAATAAAGGTTAAATAAAATAAAAATAAAAATGTGGTTCAGGGTTTCCCCCAGAAAATGGGTTAGTTAAGGCGGTTGAGTTCGGTTTGTCCCCGGGAGAACAGCATTATCAAAATGTGCAATGGTCTATTGCTGCACACTTTACAGACCGCAATGACATTAAAATACCACCAGATGGCGCTGGCTGGACGCATGTCAAACATAATATTTATTTTTTAGGGACTGCGCAGTTAAGGGGGCTATCGGCTCTTGTCTGGGCGGCCGCCTAGACAGACGAGTTCTGCGGGAAACCCTGTGGTTGATGTTGTTGTTGCTATGGTGGATGTTGTTGCTATGGTGGATGTTGTTGCTATGGTGGATGTTGTTGCTATGGTAGATGTTGTGGTTGATTATGATGTTATTATGATTCAGAGATCAAGCAGAACTCTGGGATTGTTGCTAAGTTCCATCCTCAGTTCTGGATGGATGGGCTGTGGCTGTGTTGTCGCCAGGCTGAGAAACTGGCCCCAGGCTGCGCGCAGTACAACCTATATGGAGACAGTAAGACAACCTATATACACTACCTATACGGAGACAGTAAGACAACCTATATACAC
>JACXGM010039905.1:0-10456 GCA_016801145.1 Umbra pygmaea
CATTCACCATGTGTTCACAGTAAGTGCATTCACCATGTGTTCACAGTAAGTACATTAATCATGTGTTTACAGTAAGTACATGTATCAGGTTTTACAGTAACTACATTCACTATGTGTTTACAGTAAGTAATTAGTGAGGTCATTGTGTAGCTCACAAATAGTGCCCTGTTCCTAGTGCACACATATTCCCGTAGCCAATAGGGTGTGATTGGGGAGACATCTACTCCTACTTCGAGCTCCACCCATCCAGACGCCACCAAACAAAAGCTGAGCAGTGCTTGCTGGTGTATAAATTCCATCAACATTACTTTAGTGGAATGGGACAAGTGATTTTTCTCATAGGAAGTAGGTAGAAGTGAACAGCGTTCTTTCCTCGCCAGCCCAATAGAATACAGCAACAAAGGGAAAACATTGGTGCCTTGCAATGAAAACAGCCGGTTGCATGAGAAAATCCACTCTGTTATCTGGACCACCACAGACTGTCCTGAAGTACAGAGATGGAGCTGGTAGGAATACAGGACTGAGTTACCGAAGTAATGAATTATGAATTACCACAGTAATACAGTGAGTTACCGAAGTAATGAATTATGAATTACCACAGTAATACAGTGAGTTACCAAAGTAATGAATTATGAATTACCACAGTAATACAGTGAGTTACCAAAGTAATGAATTATGAATTACCACAGTAATACAGTGAGTTACCAAAGTAATGAATTATGAATTACCACAGTAATACAGTGAGTTACCAATGACTTCCCAAGGTAACATAGCAGTGAGTTGCCAAGATGATGACTTTTGAATTACCACAGTAATAGATGCAAAAAGAGATCACTGGGTCGCAATAGACACTGTCAGGAAACTGTCATTGACACTAACAATGTGAATATTTGTAAGATCTTTATGATACACTATTCAACCAAAAGTATATGGACACCCCTACTAATGGTGGAGGAAGGAAAATGGTATAGTGTTTTACTTCAGGGTTTTATGGCAGCTAATTCTGTAGTAATACTAGGCAGGGTCTGCAGTAATACCAGGCAGGGTCTGTAGTAAACCAGGCAGAAACTCAGTACCAGGCAGGGTCTGTATTAATACCAGGCAAAATGTAATAAAGCAGGCAGGGGAATAGTAATATCAGGCAAGGTCTCAACTAAAAACAGGCAGGGTATCTGTTAATACCAGGCAATGTTGGTTGTAATACCAGGCAAGGTTTGTAGCACAGGTGTCAAACCAGTTCCACAGAGGGCCTAGTGTATGCTGGTTTTTGGTCTTTCCCTTTCAATTAGTGCCCAATTAAAATCTAGACTGCCAGGTGAGGGGAGATCCTAACCAATTAGTGACACAATCAATCAGTCAGCTACTGTACAAGGTCAGAGGGAAAACCGGTTTTACACCTGGGGTCTCTAGTAATACCAGGCAGACAGGGTATCTGGAAATACCAGGCAGGGTCTGTATTATTATCAGCCAGTGACAATGATAATTCCAGGCGAGGTCACGACCAAATCTGACATTAGTCTCTAACAAGGCCTGAAACTGGAGAAACTAGATATAGCGTTTATCCCAAAAAAAACATTTAGAAAAAAAGGACAACCATTCTGTGGTAAAACATAGAGCATTATTTCAGGACAACCATTCTGTGGTAAAACATATAGCATTAATTAAGGACAACCATTCTGTGGTAAAACATAGAGCATTAATTCAGGACAACCATTCTGTGGTAAAACATACACCATTTTCTTTACACTTGTAATGACTCCCTCAGGTAGAGGGATGCGTTCATGTCTGGTGGTATTTTGGTGGTATTTAGGGTGTGAGTGGAGTAGTGTTCCGTGATGTAGAAGAGCTGTGACTTGGCACCGTTACAGAGCCCCCTCCCTGACGGGTGGCTCCAGACGGCCGAGAGACCTGGACAGGCGGACAACCACCACGGAGCAGAGGAGCAGGACAATCCGGGTGAGTTTGATGAGAGGCCGCCACCAACTCAGGCTCAAGCACGTCAGCCGCAGGGTCCCACAAGCGTTCCTCCGGACCATACCCTTCCCGATCGACCAGGTACTGCAGACCTCCTCGACAAAAGTGATACTGATGGGGCAACAGTAAACGGCAAGTGACTGGAGTGACAAGGTGAGTGATTTTAAAAGGACCCAAGTACCGGGGCATGAGCTTCTTACAGGGGAGACGCAGGAGAATGTCTCTGGTGGAGAGCCAGACGTGCTGCCTGGGATGAAACAGAGGAGTGGTACGCCGCCTGCGATCCGCTTGCGTCTTCTGTATTTCAGAGGCCTGTAGGAGGTGCTGGTGGGCCTGGTCCCAAACCCAGGAGGGATGTGTTCATGTCTGGTGGTATTTTGGCATGAGCTTCTTACAGGGGAGACGTGGGGTTGAGTGGAACAGTGTCGTCGCAGAAACTTGCAGATTTCCTGGTTCGGTCTGACCGTTAGACTGAGGGTGGTACCCAGATGACAGGCTGATAGATACCCTTAAGCGAACCCAAAATGCCTTCCACCCTCGTGCCGTGAACTATGGTCCCCGATCTGATACAATATCCTCCGGCAGTCCGAATTGTCGGAAGACCTGCAAAAAAATACATTCAGCCAGTTCAGTAGCATTAGGCAGGTGGGACAAGGGAATTAAGCAACACATTTTTGAAAACCAATCAAAAGGATCAGCATAGTGGTAAAGCCGTTGGACTCAGGTACGTGACAAAATTTATAGTGATATGGGACCAGGGTCTGTTGGGTGTGGGCAGTAGTTTACAGGGCGTCTTGGATTGAGTGTAGGTGGGACAGGACAAAATGTAATCATTTACATCCTCCCATATAGAAGACCACCAGTATTTCTTTGTCAACAGCTGCATGTTTCTAGTGATGCCAGGGTGTCTTGAATTTAAAGAGGTGTGACACCATTGCAACAACTGAGGTTGGATTGATTCTGGTACGTAGGTCTTTCCCGGGGGGGTATCAGATGGAGCCAAATCTGGAAGAAGAGCATCTTGTATGATAGAGTCAATATCCCACAATATGTATCTTACCACGCAGGATGGGGGTAGTATGGTTTTAGGAGTGGACCTCCTCACTGCGAGGTCGAACTGGCGCGACAGAGAATCAGCCTTAACATTCTTTGTTCCTGGGAGATAAGATACAGAAGTTAAATCGAGTAAAAAATAGAGACCAGCGCGCCTGATGTGCATTTAGTGTTTTGAAAGTATTCCAGCTTGCGATGATCCGTAAGTACTTCAAAAGGGTGGCTAGCCCCCTCCAACCAGTGATGCCACTCTTCCAAGGCCAGTTTAATGGCCAATAATTCCCTGTTGCCAACATCATAGTGTTGTTCTGCAGGGGTTAATTTCTTGGAGAAATAGGCACAGGGATGGAGTTTGGAGGGTGTGCCTTGTCTTTGGGAGAGAACTGCCCCAACCCCTACTTCGGAGGCGTCCACCTCTACTGTGAAGGGGCGTGTAGGATCTGGCTTTTGTAGGACGGGCTGGGTCGTAAACCGGGGTCAGTACAAAACCCAGGAATGACACGGTGGTGACATGGAACGCACTCTTTTTCGGCCTTGACATAAAGATGGTTGTCTTGGAGACGCTGAAGAACTTTATTCACATGCGTAACGTAGTCCGACAAGGAAGAGGAATAGATGAGGATGTCGTCGATATAGATGACCACGAACTGGTCCAACATGTCTCGGAATATCTCATTCATAAAAGATTGAAACACTGAAGGAGCATCCGGAGGCTTGTCCTACTTGTTCTAGGGCAGCCGGTATCAAGGGTAGGGGATACCGATGTTTCACAGTGGCGTCGTTCAGGGTACGATAATCAATGCATGGTCGGAGTCCTCCATCCTTTTTACCTACAAAGAAGAAGCTGGAGGCTGCCGGGGAGGTGGAAGGTCTGATAAAGCCCTGTTTCAGGGATTAATCCACATATTCATTCATGGCCTCCCTTTCCGGAATGGAGAGAGGATATATCTGACCTTTGGGGTAGACGGCGTCAGGACGTAGATGGCGCAGTCTCAGGGGCGATGAAGAGGACGAAGAGCGGCCTTTTCCTTGGAAAAACAGCAGTATATTGGAAGTGCGCCCCGGGAATGGAGGGAATGGAACAGGTGTGACATTCTTCCACGTAGGTGGCCCTGCATGGTGTAGACAGACAACTGGACTTGCGCGTCTCACTCCACAACACCAGCTCCCCTGTCCTCCAGGAGATGACGGGATCATGAAGGCAGAGACAGGGATATCCTTGAATCAACGGTTCTCGGGGTGATGAAAGAATCATGAGTTGGATGGTTTCCGTGTGGAGGACACCCACTTGCAGTCTAATAGGGGCTGTCCGGTGCGTAACGTAACCGCTGCCGATGGGTTGTCCATCCAATGCGTTAATCCTTAAAGGAGAGGGCAATTCAACCCCTAATTCCTGGGCTAAAAGGCAGTCTAAAAAATTCCCAGCAGCCCCAGAATCAAATAAACCAGTGGTGGATATACGTACATTTTTGACAGAGAGAACGCTGGGTATATTCACTAGTTGTTGGTCAGATGTAGGTTGTCAGAGTGTCGTACATGTGTCTTGGGACATGACTGGAGAGGCTCTCTTCGTGATGGCCGAAGGGGGCATTGGCAAAGGAGATGTTGTCCATCTCCACAATACAAACAAAGACGGCATTGCATGCTTCTCTGTCTTTCAGCGGGAGGGAGGGGGGAATACCAGATTTGCATGGGTTCAGGATTAGAATGTCGCGCAGGGTCTGGTGGAAGGAAAGCCAGGGCTCCAGTGTGGGCTGACAGTGATTTCCTTTTGTCTGCCAGTAGGTTGTCGACGGCTATTGACATGGTGATGAAATGGTGTAGGTCAGTCTGGTCTCTTCGACATGCCAATTCCGCTTCAAGATCCTTAGGTAGCAGTGAGCAATGCGCTGTTGCTCCATCCGCTACCCGCTGCCAGGGTGCAGAATTCCAAGGCACAGTCAGCAGCAGATCTTCGACCTTGCTTAATTTCACAGAGAAGGTCCTCTTTGCTGCGTCCTGAAACTGGATGGTCAAACACTTCATTAAACAGCTTGAGAAACCCCTCCTCTGAATTCAACAGAGGACTAGAATATGCCCATAATGCCGTTGCCCAATCCAGAGCTTCGCCAGTCAATAATGAAACGAGTAAAATCCACATTGTGCCTGTCATTGTGGAATTGAGCCGGGTGGTGGTTATTGAAAAGGGAACACTGCATTAGAAAGCCTTTGCACTTCCCGGGAGAACCGTCATACTTGTTTGGCATGGACATAGGCAGGGAAAGAGACGGTGGTACCTGAGATCCTGAAAGAGGAGGAGTAACGGAAGTTTGTCGGAGCAGGTGACAGCTCATCGATCCGCTTTTCCTGCTGAGCCAGACGAGCGTTCAGCTCGGTCGGGTCCATCCTTAATAAGGTGAGGTATTCTGTAATGACTCACTGAGACAGGAGTGCCAATTACGCACAGTGTAATATTTAATTCACAGAACAAGAGGCAAGGGAATGGTCAATGAACAGGCAGATAGTCGGTACACAGAGTGAGACTGGTGGAGGCACAAACTCAGAAGGCAGGGATGGTCAGGAGACAGGCAGATAATCGGAACACGGGTAGTCACTGTTGGAGGTACAAGATCGACAGGAAGGAATAGTTAGACAGGCTGGATAACGGTACACTTGAAAACTCAGGCAGAGGTACAGAAGGGATATTCCAATGGGGAGAGACGTCAGGCAGAAAAAGGTCAAACCAAAAATAACGATAATTATAGATAGATAAGGGATGCGTTCATTTCTGTGTTGAGATTAATCACTATACGTTATCCATAGTTAACAGAGAAAGCATATGGGAAACAGTTTAGAAGTTGCTACTGTAGATATTTGCCTTAGATTTGTAAACCACATAGTTTCAAATGAACCAGTGTTCTTATGGTCCAAAGGTCAGTGAGATGCATGTCTTGTGTGTGGGGGAGCCGTTAGCATTGCTGAATGTGTTGAACCACTGTGGAGTCAGCAGAATATTTAATACCAGAAAAAGTCTTCACAAGCGTGATTATAATCACTCTTCATTATTTCATTTCTTTCAACTGTTTCCCCCCGTATATTTATCACCCTGCCCTCTTTCTTGCCACTCCCCTTACTGTCTCAGTAAAACAGGACCTACATAGTGAATATCGAGCTGTACAAGGATCCATCTTTAGAAAATCTCATCAGTGGCCCCGTGACAAAAACGGAATACAGAAAACAGAAAATAATTTCACATTGCTGTAATAACTATTTGCATTGTAGCTGTTTTGAACAAGCTTGCGGTGTTAAAATATATTTGATCAATACGTATCGACTAGAGGCCAGAAGAACAGGACAGGTCCTCTGAAAGGCAGAAGCTGGTTGTTAGAGAGCTGAAGTTAGGAGGATTACAGAGCTATTGAGTCAGTAGGAGTGTATAGCCCATTTTACACCTAGATTAACAATCTCTCTGTCTTTCTGTCTGTCTGTCTGTGTCTCGGTCTCTCTGTCTGTCTGTGTCTTGGTCTGTCTGTCTGTCTGTCTGTCTGTCTGTCTCTCTTTGTCAATCCTTCTCTGTAGCAGGACAGATACTGTAGCTTCCCCTTATAATGGTGTCACAAATCACACCCTAAATTGAGCCCTACTGCTGGACCTACTGGGTCAGCAGTGGTGCTGTATGGAGGCACTAGGTTTCCAGTTGGTCTGCTGAGAGACGGTGTGTCAGACGTGTCAGAATCAGGTTACTCTCAGTCAGGAGACGTATGGAACAGTCGAGGCTGTGTGACTGGTATGCAGCGCTCTCTGAATGTGAGTTTCAGAGTGCATTTGTGTGTGTGTGTGTGATAGTACTGTACGTCACTCCATCCAGTCAGTAGGCCTACCTTACGTACCAGTTCCCATGCTTTCCTGGGTGTAAATTATAAACATTACCTAAGATGAGTGTCATAAGTGCTGCATGTAAAGCAGAAACATTATTATAAATGTTACCTCAGCGTAGCATTATACATGTTGCACGTAAAGCAGAAAAAATATTAGAAACATTACCGCAACGGAGCATTATACAGTTGTATGCAAAAATGTAGGCACCTCTGACAATTTTGATGATTTTCATTCATAAATATTTGGGTGTTTGGATCAGCAATTTCATTTTGATCTATCAAATAACTGATGGACACAGTAACATTTCGGTAGTGAAATGAGGTGCATTGGATTAACAGAAAATGTGCAATATGCATCAAAACGAAATTAGACAGTTGCATAAATTTGGGCACACTTGTCATTTTGTTTGTTTGAATACCTGTAACTACCTAGCACTGATTAATTGGAACATATAATTGGTTTTTGGTGAGCTCATTAAAGGACAATTCTGGCGCAAAATGAACCTATGTTTTACTGCTAATCGATTTTGCCCAGTTTTAGTGCAAACTGATAATCACCTTATATATGAGGGCATGGATGAATTAAAAAGATACTTTTTTACAAACTTCCAAGGTAGCTTAAACAGGGTCCCTACTTGCATACAGAAGCATTGAGAACTTTGTAAGTGTACAGACAGTTTATTAAAGAGATAGTTTAGAAGACAGTAACGTTTGCGTATACAGACAGGCGCAATCTTGGGAAAACAGATCGACCAGTCGAACCACGAACGCTGTGCTACGTGAGCTGAACTATGACTTTGAATCTCCCATGGCAAGAGGCTTTTCTGTAATTCATGCTGATCAATGAGCAAGACTTACAGCTGGCGATGCAAACTAAAATCAAACACATTTTGCTCACAGTTCAGCTCACATTGTGTTTTAGCACTTTGTTATTGTCCATAATTGTTGTGCGTAATGTGTAGCAGTTGAGCCAATTAAGTGCTACAACAATTTAACTGTGCTCATAATGTTTTTGTGTGAACCTAGATGTTTCAACTTAGTAGAAATAGTTCCTGGTAACATAGAAACTACAGATAACAACAGTGTAGTACATAGAAGAACAGCATAGCAACTAAAGGGAATGACGATATGAGTTATGAAACCGAGATCGCGACACTCAGATCCACAAACCTGTGTCGCGGTCTGAGAAGGCAGAATCGCGACACACCCCGTCCAACTCTCAGAGTTATCCTTCCTGTCCAGATCTAATGCAAACACATCTTTAAATTACTATTAGTATTATTTGAAGTGAACATTATAAAATACGTAGACCTACACCACAAAACTAGTTGAGGATAAATTATTCAATTTACCTGTAAGCATCCGCCAATTACGTGTCATCTGACTACCTTTCCAATCATGTGACGCCTACCTGCAAAAGTTGAGCTAGTTGAATAACATGTCCGCAGATCATTAAAAAGACTTAAATAATCTTATTTTAGTTTTCCAGAATTTAAGGCGTAAAAATGTCGAAATTCGACATTCATGCTATTTGTGTTCAATTGTATTTTGTCAAAAGAAGCCATAAACGCTTTCTCTGAGAAACATTTAGTTAGCAACTGCTGGATTTTTCCACAGTCTGGATTTTTCCAGGCTACAAACATTGTAGAGCCATGTATTACTTTTGAAATTTTTTTCTTACCGACTGAACAGCCAGGCTTTGTGGAGTTTCTTCTAATTAGTTTGAACTGCTGGTCGTAAGTGTGAAACATAAGCCATTTAATTTACTTTGTAAATGTAAGAGAACTTGATTGAAGAAGGATTTTCGACATGCTCGAATCATCTCCACAATGGAGTTTAGTTCTGGTTGTCTTTCAACAGTATTTTGTTACAAAGACAACATAAGTGTTATAGCTTTGGCTATGTATTTTACTTAGATATATTGTTAATAATTAGCATAGTTAATATTGTACTTTGGTCAGTTTATACAGGTTTTTTAAATGTTATTTACTAAAAAGAAAAAATATATATATTCCCCTCCCCCACAAAAAAGAATTGAGGTTTGTATCGAACCGTGGGTCAAAAATTGTGATACGAACCGAATCGTGAGTTTGGTGTATCGTTACAGCCCTAGTAATGACAGAGTAGTAATTAGATGTAATGATGTAACGACATTGTAGTGAGGTAATGACAGTATAGCAACTAGACATAACAACATTGTAGTGAGGTAATGACAATATAGCAACTAGACATAACAACATTGTAGTGAGGTAATGACAGTATAGCAACTAGACATAACAACATTGTAGTGAGGTAATGACAGCGTAGCAACTAGACATAACAACATTGTAGTGAGGTAATGACAGCGTAGCAACTAGACATAACAACATTGTAGTGAGGTAATGACAGCGTAGCAACTAGACATAACAACATTGTAGTGAGGTAATGACAGTGTAGCAACTAGACATAACAACATTGTAGTGAGGTAATGACAGTGTAGCAACTAGACATAACAACATTGTATTGAGGTAATGACAGCGTAGCGATTATAAGTAATGACAGCTTAGCAACTAGAGGTAATGACAGCATAGTGACTAGAGGTAACTACAGCATAGCAAGATAACAATAGCGTAGCAACTACAAACAACAACAGTGTAGTGAGGTAATGATAGCGTAGCGAGGTAATGACAGCGTAGCGATTATAAGTAATGACAGCTTAGCGACTAGAGGTAATGACAGCATAGTGACTAGAGGTAACTACAGCATAGCAAGATAACAATAGCGTAGCAACTACAAACAACAACAGTGTAGTGAGGTAATGATAGCGTAGCGAGGTAATGACAGCGTAGCGATTATAAGTAATGACAGCTTAGCGACTAGAAGTAATGACAGCATAGTATCTAGAGGTAACTACAGCGTAGCAAGTTAATGATAGCATAGCAACTAGAGTTAATGACAGTGTAGTGACTACTAGTAAAAACAATGGTTTGACTACAAGTAATGAAAGCATAGCAAATAGAGATAATGATAGTGTAATGACTAGACGTAACGACAGTGTAGCGACTACTAGTAAAAACAGTTGTTTGACTACAGGTAATGGCAGTGTAGCGACTATAGGTAATGAAAGCATAGCAAATAGAGATAACGATAGCGTAATGACTAGAGGTAGCAACAGCATAGCGACTAGCCCCCACAGGGCATCCAAGTACAGACACTACTGATAGAGACTGGATCTCTCACAGTGAATACAGACACTACTGATAAAACAAAAAAATTGTACACAAAATCGGGTGGTCAAAACTAGTGTACCATATAGAAAATAAGGTTTCATATGAGTGAAGAGAACATTCTGTCCAGTGTTGTGGGCTGTACAACACACACTAAGATAATACAAATGAGTCTGAAACATATATATAAGCATACTGTACACAAACAGTCACACAGACACACAGACACACAGACACACAGACACACAGACACACACGCAGACACACACGCAGACACACACACACACACACACACACACACGCAGACACACACACACACACACACACACACACACACACACACACACACACACACACACACACACA
>JACXGM010039906.1:0-10456 GCA_016801145.1 Umbra pygmaea
GGGGGGGGGGGGGGAGGGGTCAAGATGTTCAAAGCTGTCTCTGTGTTTGTTTGTAAATTGTGAATGAATGTGTGTTCAATTATTCAACCTATGAACTCCATTATTTAAAGCGTGGCTCTCTAATTAGGTACGACACTAGTACATGCAATTTCACATGTACAGAAAACCTTTGTATTCATCATATATATTCTTCTCAGTCATTTTGCTGGAGGTTACATCTTTTCAAGTGCCTAAATTATCACAGCGCAACAGCTACAGCTTAACAAGATTGCTCACGTTGAAAGTTATGCTTTGTTCACAGTTTAACGTGACTCTAATAGGATTTTACACAATACCCAATACCAATCAGATTCCTTTCCTGGAGTCTGAATAGGCAAAAACCTCATGAAATCCGATATCAATCATGTTTTAAACCACATGTATTTGTGGTACTAAATCGGATACATATCTGATATCTGGTTATGAGACTTGTCTGAGTGGTCACATCCTATTTATTTGTCCCAAATTGCATTTTCTGTCACTACCTAAAAGACGTGTTGTTGTCCAACGTCATCACAATCAAGACCATAACTTTGACAACTACCATGGAATGCAGATCTTGGGGAATCGAAGATTGAAGAAACTAAAGTAAATATTTTTCAATTATGTTTAGAGGTGCACAAAGTCTGCACTTTAAGCCACTTGTAAAAATGGGGCTTTTGTACAAAAAATGGTCCTCAAAAATTGTGTAATATTTCATGTATTTGTGTTCTATGCCATGACTTGTGCTGTAGTCTAATTGTAGCACAAATTTGTATGGCAATGAGGAGATTCATTCAAGTGAAATCTGCTGTTCTGCTCTCCCCTCTGTGCCCATCAAGGTGCATGGGCACCTCTATGTGGCCACCACCAGACATTACCATATTCTCACCCCCATATAATGAATTTCTGTCCTTGTTATGTCTCTTATTTTCACACACCTGCCTCCAGTCCCATCATGTTGTGTGCCTATTTAAATTCCCTTTGCTTCTTATGTAATGGTCTTCCATTGTTGTACGTATGTCTGTATTGCTGCTTGTTCCATTTGTTGTTTTTCCTTGTTAAACGTTTATAACTCTGCATTTGCGTCTGCTGGCAATATGCAGCCACAGCCCTAAGCTATCACATTGTTACGGATTCCCTTCATTGGAGCGATATAGAGACAGATGCGAAAGAGATGCAATCAAACAGCGTTTATTGCCAATACAGCTTCAAAACAAATACTGCCACGAGGGGCAAAACTGAAAGTATTCCAACCTTATCACAGGGACGAGTAACCGGGAACACGTAACATGTAACACGCAACAGGAGACATTGATCGACAGGGTGCACATGGAAACATGAGGGCTAAATACTAAATAACTAATGACGAACAAACACAAGAACTAAAACACTGATGTCACCAAACAGACCTAACTCAAAACAAAACATGAAACAGACACAAGAGGGAGCCAAAACACAACACATGAGGGAGTACAGGAGAAAACACTAAATCGTAGTCCTTACGCCGGTCCACCCTGGACCGGACGTTACAGAGCCCCCCACCTAGGCCCACAACACCAGGGTGGGCACAAAAAGGGGCCCGGGGGCACGAGGGACAGAGGGCGGCCCGGGGTCAGGAGTGGCTGAGAGCCCCGGCACAGGCAGGGTGTCTGGGAGCCCTAGTGGCAGGGACGGGGGTCCAGATGACGGTGGCAGGGACGGGGGTCTGGATGGCGGCGGCAGGGACGGGGGTCCAGACGGCGGCGTCAGCGACGGGGGTCCGGACGGCAGCGTCAGCAACAGGGGTCCTGACGGGACGGTCAGCGACGGGGGTCCTGACGGGACGGTCAGCGACGGGATCCTGACGGGACGGTCAGCAACGGCTGAGCGTGGGACGTCATCGCCAAACCCTGGTGGTGGAGGGAGGGGTAGGACCTCCAGGTCTGATGTCAGGAGGGGGGGTATAACCCATCCTACATCCTCCAGGGAGTAGCCCATATCCCATGCCTGCTCCATAATCCGGCGGTTGAGCCGGTCGAGGTCCCCAACGGAGTGCCGACCTCCCGGAGCCAGGGAAGAACTCCTTCGCTGTCTCATTTCTGTTAGGTCGATCAATCTGTTACGTTTCCTTAGGTGTAGAGAATGGAGAGACAGGCGCGAAGGAGATGCAATCAAACAGCGTTTATTGTCAATACAGCTTCAAAACAAATACTGCCTTGAGGGGCAAAACTGAAAGTATTCCAACCTAATAACAGGGACGAGTTACTGGGAACACGTAACATGGAACACGCAACAATGGACATTGATCGACAGGGTGCACATGGAAACATGAGGGCTAAATACTAAATAACTAATGACAAACACAAGACACCTGGGAACTAAAACACTGACGTCACCAAACAGACCTAACTCAAAACAATACATGAAACAGACACAAGAGGGAGCCAAAACACAACACATTAGGGAGCACAGGAGAAAACACAGGGAAATGTGTAAATCATAGTCCTTACGCACCCTGGACCGGATGTTACACACATCAAATCAAATTCAAGTTTATTTGTCACATGTACAGAAAACCGCAGGTGTTGTGCCATCCGGACCCGGAGGCCCCACCATCTACAGAGCCTGTGCCGAAGGACCACCTAGCTGTGCCTCTTCCAGGGGACCAGACCCCTGTGCAAGAGGAGGGGGTGGAGCCCCCCACTCCTCTTCCGGTGATGGCCATACCTCAGCTAATGTGAGTGCTGGCCACACCACAGCCTGCGGCCGAATTTGGGGCTCCTGCCCGAACGTTGCAGCCAGGGGTGCTGGCCCCTGAGACCACCAGCAACCCACTTGCTGCTGCAGAAACCCTTGAGGGACCACCTATGGCTGTAGCAGAGACCTCTAGGGGTCCGACAACAATGGCCGCATCGGTCGTGGTTGTCCTCCGGACTGGGGGGGTCTGCCAGTCGGGAGCCGGGCCTTGCGGGGGACCTGACATTAGTTTCAGTTGCTCCTCTGTAGGTGGTGTTATTTTGTTTTCTGTCCTGTATTTAATTACTGTTCCCGCTTGTCCGTCTCGCATGACTTCAGTTAACCAATCGATCGCCAGTGTATTTATCAATTAATAAGCAGCTGTTTCTGTTCTCATCATTAGTAGTATATTTAAACCCCTGTGTGTCTGTAATTAACTGTCGGTCATTATCTCACTGTAAGGTTTGTGTGTATATGTTGTGTGTCAGTTGTTAATATTATTGTCAGTAGTCATTATAGTTACAGATCTATACTATTACTGTTTTGCACCCGTTGCAGTCTTCTTTTAATAAAGTGTATAAGAAATTAAACACTGTATATTTTCCAATCTCCTTTGCGACTTTCTCGTTTACTCCACATTATGCACGGACCAAATTGTTACAAGTGTGGAAATCTGCATCCATCAAATACATGTGAATAACACCATTGGAAAACCATAATTCACCTGTCAACTTCGAAGCCTCTGCTGTAATAAGGAGGATGCCCATACAGCATGGAAGGTGCCCAACAACAGATATAGATCTCTCTCTAACAGGGTCTCATTATAACACTCAACACATCACCACACGTTGTTTTTACAACAACAAAAACATGGGAAAAAACTGCTCTGGAATGTGATCAAGAGAACGATGCTAACAAACTAAGCCAAGCTGCTTTAATTTTTGCATCAGGAGTAGTATAGTCACTACTAAGTCACCCAACATCAATATTAAAGAATGGTAGGGAGCATGCCAAGATGTATGAATGTAAATTATTTTTATTTCCCCAAATATTACTTTCTGAACTCTCCCTAAGTTAACATATTATTATTGTGTTGTTTTTTGAATATGAACTTATTTTCTTTGCATTATTCAAGGTCTGACAACACAGGATATGTTTTGTTATTTTGACCAGTTCTCATTTTCTGCAAATAAATGCTCTGAATTACAATAATTTTATTTGGAATTTGCTAGAAATGTTGTCAGCAGTTAATGGAATAAAACCACAATGGTGCTTTTACCTAAATAAAAAGCTATCAATAGTAAAGCCAGAGACACTGATAAATATGCAGTGGTCCCAGTTTTTTCAGAGCTTTATATACAGTATTTATCTCAATATAACAGTTACTGTATATAGATATGGCATGTTTATCATTGAACAATAAAATCAAATGTCATAATGTGTGACTATTTTCTCAATCCATGGGAGCTAATAAGAAACACAAATGTTATAGTTGTGACTTTTTTGGCAATTAATTGCTGTCAGTGCAAAAGAAAAACAATATATTTTATGTCTCTGTCAAGTAATTGTAGTCAATGAGAAAAGATTAATATCACAAACTACTGTCACGTTGTAGATGTTTTCCTAAATATAATAATTTAATGAAAATATACTTTTGTTACATTATTGATATTTTCCCCAATGCATTATTGGGAAATATCTTGTTTCCATTTTTACATTTACATTTTCTGTAATTTAGCAGAAGCTGTTATCTAGAGCCACTTACAGTAATGAGTGCATACATTTTCATACATTTGCATACATTTTCATACACAATTGCCAGATAGTAGATGATTTTCTAAATAAATTATTTTAATGGAAACAGATTATGGTGACATATTATTGTGATTATAGTCACACAATCCTTTTTCGTTACACATTGTATTCATGGGAAAAGATGAGTGTCACATTCCAGACATCTTTCTCAATACATTAAATTAGATTTATTGTATTAAACTTTATTGTCATTGCAGTGGAAAAAAAACATGTTAATCAATATATATATTTATATATTGTTTAGTATCTAACCCAGACTGGGCAAAAAAGTTGCAAAGTTGCAAATGTTTGTGATGATGATAATGGGATGAAATACAGAATGAATAAATATATATGCAGTATTTAAACAGTAATATTATGACTAAATATATCTATGCTGTATGTAAACAGTAATATTATGACTAAATATATATTTGCAGTATTTCAACAGTAATATTATGAGAAAATATATATATGCAGTATGTAAACAGTAAAATTATGAATAAATATACATATATGTACAGTATCTAGAGTACATTAACAGTATATGTAAAGTTATAGTTCAAGTATTAAAGTAATTAGCAAGCATTTAATGCAGATGATGATAGGAAGAATTACAGGACGACAGTAAGTATCCAGTATGTAAACAGTAATATTATGACTGCATACAGTATGCAGAGCAGGTGTACTGTATTCAATTAAAATTCAAGTAGGTCCAGTCACTAACATTTTCTACCCAGCAAACGTCCAAACATTTTACATTTATATTTTAGTCATTTAGCAGATGCTCTTATCCATGGCAACATAGACTATTGCACACATTCAAGAGAAACTAGGTAAACTACCCCAACTCAGTAGTAAGTGCTTTCAATATACAGCCGTGGAAATTTTTTATTTTTTAATCAACCCTATTGAAAACCTGTGGAATGTGATCAAAAGGAAAATGGAATGTCGAAAGCAATCAAAGCTGAGCTCCTTGACTTTGAGTGCCAGGATCGAGTGGCATAAACTCAAGCAACCTCAATGTGAAATACTGGTGGACAGCATGCCAAGCCGCGTGAAAGCCAATTATTATTATTATACAATTCTGATTATTCCACAAAATATTGATTTCTGAACTCTTAAAGTTAACACATTAATATTGTGTTTTTAAAAAATTGATATGAACTTTCCCTTATTCGAGGTCTGACAACACTTTTTGTTATTTTGACCAGTAATTGACAATATTTTGTATTTAGAATTTGGGAGAAATGTTGTCAGTCGTTAATGGAATAAAACAATCTATATCAATAGCCAGAGACACAATTGTTTGTTGTGGTCTCTTATAATTCTTCCCAGAGCTGTATGAAACAATGGGCAAGATTAAGTCCTGGAAAAAGGAAAAACATCATTAAAAGACAACAGAGGTGGTGGACATGGAACTAATTTAGGTAATCACTGAAAAGGAAACCATCATAATGTCTAAATGCATTATCGGCCCATAATAAATTTAGCATGGGTATCGGATTAAATAAAATACATTTCAATAAGATTTCAATAAATGTATTGTAAATGTAAAAATTACTTCTTTACCCATCCAGACCTGTGGTAAAAGTCAGTAAAATAAGTAATCATAAATAAAAGTATAGCAGCTCTGCATTTCTCTTCCAAAATTAAAAACACTATTGACACCACAGATTTTACATCCCCCATTTTCCCTCTTTCTCTCCATGTACTGTATACTGAATGTCCTCTCCTTTTGAATGTGTTAGTGGTGTTACACCTACAATAACAGGTCCTCACGGAATCCCAGATACACACACACTTTTTATGGCTTTTTATGTTGACCATCCATGCTTTGTTTAGTGAACACTAGTTAGCATGTTATCGGGGCAGAGAGCTGGTGGACCACTTGTACTCGGCTCTAAATTTGTTTATTTTCTGTGCTCTCACCTCTGACTTTTTTTGGCCAATATTCCCTCAAAATATATTCAAATTGCCTCTTTTCAAACTTTTGGGCAAGCCATACTGTTTCCGTCATCTCCCATTTCTTATTTCACTTATCCCTCCCTCTCGCATCCCGCGTCTCTCTTGGTCTCCATGCACTCTAAACAATTGCTTTTGTCTGGTTTTGTTTTGGTGTCTGCAGTATATAAACAGTATAGGTAAAGTAATATTGCAAGTGATATAAAACTAGGCCACTAGATAAGTACAGTAATGTACAGTATAGTAGAAGTAGAGTATATGAACAGTATATACACTGTAGTAGTAAACAGATATTTATTGAATTGAGCATCTAGATCATTACAGTTGGTAATAAGTGAAACATCAATTAGGTCCTAAAGTGAACTGTAAAAGTGGGATGATGGGGTTAGCATTACCTTTGAGAGTTTGAATTCAGTGATTTGTAATTGATTTTGGTTTATGGGAATGGGGTTGCTGAGTTCAGCATGGTAACAGCAGCTGTGAAGAAGCGTTCCGCAGCCTGCTTCCTTTGCCATCCATGCTTCTGTACCACCTCCCGGATGGGAGGAGGGCAAACAGTCCATTGCTGGGGTGGAAGTATCTCTGATGATGCCACGTTCCCAAACACTGTTTGCGCTGGATGTCCTCAATGGAGGGGAGCTGGTTAGTAGCCTGTGATGCAGGATGCAGTTGGTCAGAATGTATGTGTGTGAGCAGTGTTTGGACTTTCTATAATCCACAATAAACTCTTTGGTCTTCTTGGTGTTGAGAGCCAGGTTGTTGTGGGTGCATTATGCCTCCAGTTGCTGGACGTCCTCTCTGTAGGCTGAACTGTTGTTGCTGATCTGTCCTACCACTGTGATGTGATCTGCAAACTTGACGATGCTGTTAGATGCAGGTGCAGGCACACATTTGTGGGTGTAGAGGAGAGGGCACAGCATGCAGCCTTGTGGAACACTGGTGTTGAAGGGTCAGGTTAGAGGGGGCGTGGTTGCCTGACCTAACTGACATCTGGGGTCTGACTGGGGTCTGTTGGTCATGTAACCCAGTGACAATACAGGGTTAAAATAATATTAAATTGCATTAGAATAGCATAATGGCCCGTAAGAGAAATCAGCCAATCGGGAACGACTTCCTTCTCTTCTCCCAACTGAACTTGATTGACAGGTCACAACGTAACTGCGTGATCCTGGGAGATCCTGCGCGCTAGGCCTGGCAAACTCGATTCATTTTGCAAAATGTGCAAATGACTAGAATAATAATACAACAACAATACAATATAACAATAAAATATATTAAATACAAAACAAAAATCAAATGAAACAAACATGCAAAATGTGTAAATAATAAATGCTAAGAAAAAACTAAATAACTATTTACATTATAGTAGTGCTTTTGTTGTGGATTTGCTTTACCCTGACTCGAGGAGAGACTTCACTCACTCGTCTGCTACAGATCCACTCATGACAACCAGGGCTTGACATTAACTTTATTGGCCACTTGTCCTTCGGACAAGTAAATAAATTTTTTACTTCTCCAATAGCAAAAACTACTTTTCCGAAGCAGACATATTTTTTTTTAACATGAATTTCTGGGAAACACAATACATTTTTCCCCAGTGTCATTTTGAAAGCAGGGAATGTAAGCAAAAAAAGTATATTTTAACTTTTTCCTTTCAGGGAGGGATATTTGCAATGGCACCAAGGTCATTGGCCAGGGCATTAAGTGCCATCTAGAAAAATACCGAACTCATTTGCTCTTAAATGCAGCAATTCAATTCAACATGAAGTGCCATCACATTTACAACAGGGCCTCAAACAAATCATTTACAACAGGGCCTCAAACAAATCATTTACAACAGGGCCTCAAACAAATCATTTACAACAGGGCCTCAAACAAATCATTTACAACAGGGCCTCAAACAAATCATTTACAACAGGGCCTCAAACAAATCATTTACAACAGGGCCTCAAACAAAAATGTTGTCACTGGCAACAAGTACTAGTACAGTCACTCAAATTATTTAGGCAACATGTTTGACAACATTCTCTCGTATAATTTATGTTTTCCCAGTTAGAAATATCATGGTTTGCTGCTACATCTGTTTTTACTTCTGTGACCGAGAGATAAGATGTGAAATAAAAGTTTTAGCTACCGCTTTAAGGTTGCCATCTCAAGCAGTTGCAGTTCAAATCGTAACCAGGCTGGGAAATTAACTTAGCCACTGTGGCTGGTGGATGCCCTAATATTACCAGCCAATTCAACCAATTCAAAAAAGAAAACGCAATTGCCTCTTCTATATTGCTTCAATACATCAAAGTCATCATTATAAGACTTATTAGGCAAATTACAAAAAAGACATGTTGTAAAGACAAGTTTTTGAGACGAATGATTTTCAGATTATTGACAAATTTTGCTAATCAGTGTATTTGATGTCCTATTACTATTTCTATCTGGCTTTATATGTCCAATAGGTAATTTCAGTTGAGAGGTGTAGCCTAAAACTTTACTGTTGTAACGTATTCCACAATATTTATTTAATCAGCAGTTATTTTTACATCTGTAAATTAATTTTATAATAATCTGTTTGTAAAACATCAGGGAATATATCCAAAAAAAAATTTAATTAGCTCCCATCAAAATTACAAGCAGATGCTTCTTCAGCAATGAAACCAAACATGATGATACCAACATGATATATAGTAAGAAAACCTATTATGGCGAAGTAAGATAGGCTACTTGAGTTAGAATCAGTTGTTAATCAATTAAGTTTGCAATTGAGAACTTCGACATCCTACCGTTGAATTTGTGTGTGCGTGCGTGTTTAAGATTGTCTGGTCAAACGAGAACGGCACCTATCAGCATCCACTCGTGAAGTAAGTTTTAACGAACACCCCCACACGTGTTTTCACCATCAAGCTATTAACATTCTGCGCGTGAAATGGTTACTTGTTTTACTTTTTTGATCACGAAAAATAACATTATGTAGCCTAATCGTATCATATTCGCATTAAATCCCTCACATCTTCAAGACATGATTTGCCCTTTATATTTTCTACATTGACTTATAGCCTACTGTGCTTCTGAATTATCTTTCTGACTCGCGCTCATTCTATTTCGGCCATTGTTGTCGTGCAGTTTAATTAAAGAGGTGATTGTTTTGTCCAACTATTAAACATCAGTAACACTATGAGTATCACTATGGTATATTATGTATATGCAATAAATCACAACCTTTATTTGTGCATATCTTTAGACTACTTTTGTCGATGAAGTATTAACAGCGAATGAGCACTTGCAGTGTAACAGAGCTGTGTGTCATGTGACCACTGCAGCCAGCAAAACGTGTTTGAGAACATAAGATAAAATCGTGGTCATATTCTACACAACACACAGCCTATAGGCTACACTGATTTTTTTGCCAAAAAAGGACAAGTCACCAATATTCAATTAATTTGTTTAGCTCAATCAATGTACTTGTTAAATTACAATTAATTTTACTTGTCCATTCGGACAAGTGATTCTACAAGCTCCTTGTCCGACCACTTTTTTTACTTGTCCCGGACAAGCGGACAAGCCTTAATGTCGAGCCCTGACAACGTAGCCAGCTGATTACAAGCTGTGCGCCGTAGAGGATGGTCGCATGGACAATGGCTCTGTTCAATCTACCCAGATTTTGGCTTAATACTGTTTTGTTAGTTTTTATTTCTGTACATTCTGCACTGTCGCTCATACAGTATGATCGACTAGCACTTTTGGACATACGCAATTCACTGGATACATGTTATTTTTCCACTTACCGGAACGATTGCTGTGACCCCACTTTCCATCCCTCGACATGTCTACTCATACGCAGGCGGCGAAGGAGAAAGAAGAGAGGCAAACGTGCCGGAATTCTGTGCAGATCTCGGACGAGATACTGCAATCCACCGCTACCGAGCATTTTACTTGCAAATGTTCAATCACTGGACAATAAAATGGA
>JACXGM010039907.1:0-10456 GCA_016801145.1 Umbra pygmaea
TTGATTAGCACGGGTGTACCCTATTGTATCTGATTTGCTTTAGTATTTAGCCCTTGTGTTTCCACCTTGTCCTTGTTCGTCAATGTCTACTGTTACTTGTCTCTAGATTATGCTCAGAGTTCCAGTGTCTCCTGTTTTCGCCCCACGTGGCAGTATATTGTTTCTTAGACAAATAAAACTTTGTGGATTATTGAACCTTTGCGCCTGTCTCTCACTTCCATTCCCCGGAGACGTGACAATCTAAACTGAAGAACTACTAAGCTTTGCATACCACATTTGATTTAAACTGCAAAATAATAATTAATAACGGTGCTACACTCAGCAAGCATACTAACCAAAGCAATAGGAATAGAAAAGACATTAACTTTAGAGACAACTTTTCATTGTCCAACAGATCACATGACACAGCAGATTTGTGTAATAAAGTGGTGAGCTGTAAAGAACTGATTAGAAAAAATGTACCACTTAATAATTCTGCTGATCGTTCACTTAATTCAGCTGGTCATATTTGTGGAAATAACATTTACATTTTATAAATTTAGCTGACACTTATCTAGAGCGACTTACAGTGAATACAGTGACATTCCCCCAGAGAAACATAGGGTAAAGTGCCTTGACCAAAGACACAACTACATTTGGCTCAGTCAGGAATCGAACTGGCAACCTTCTGACTACAAGTCTAACTCCCTAATCCCTAGTCATCTCCGCCCTTTCAACTTCAACAGTGTTGAAGTAATTCCTAGCATGCGAAGTGATCCACTAGTACGAAGATGTGACGTTTGAAATTTCAAACCAACGCATGAAGTCGTAGATTAACATACAGGGATTGGAAAAATTTAGCACACACACTGATGATTGGATGAAAATCAATGATTTTGGAAGTACCTAATCTGAAAAAACATCACCTAGTTAGATTCCTATACAGCTAAACATTGCAACTAGTTTCTTGAAAATACTGCCAACAAAATATGAATCGCAATGTTTTTGCTTAGAATTTATATCAAAATTCTCTGCCACAATTTCTGTTTCACAAAGTGTAATGTTTATTGCACATATGAACCATGACAAAACAAATTGGCAGTATCAGATTTTTGTTTTACACATTTATTAAGCTAAATTTAGCTATTTCTTAGATGTTGATCAGCCAATTCAAATGTAGAAAAGTAAATGTTCCTACATATCCAGAAGAACATTTACATTGCAGGTTAAGGATAAATGTGTAATATTTAATACAAATGCCAATAGTTTGTGTCTCCTTCCTAAAATTAGAGAAACATGTTTGTGCAAGCAAATGCTATAGCCACATGTTTGCGTTTGCCTTAAGCATTGCAGACGTTTTGTGTAAGATGAGAATGTCTGTGAAGTGACTGACTTTCTCCAAACAGGGATAATGACCTAATCATGTAATATCCTTTTAAAGTATTTGATTGTTTATTATAATCGGTACACAAATATACTTGTACCATCACTGTAATCTATTGAACAAAATCTAAGTAGGCTACATCGTATTTCCTTTAAGTTACATTTCTTAACATTAGTATGTCAGACCTTCCACTCGTTTGTTCACCCAGATGTGTTGCAAACTACCAAAATTTGTCTTTCCTTCCCGAAGGTTTATTATTATTTCATGCAACGCTACAGTAGTGACTAGCCTAATAACTTGCATGGATGCAGTGATAGTTGACTTTGTGGAACTTTCTCCCATCTCCCTACTGTGACTCTAGAGCTCAGCCACAGTGATCCTTGGGTTCTTCTTTTACCTCTCTCACCAAGGCTCTTCTCCCACGATTGCTCAGTTTGGCTGGACGGTCATGTCTAGGAAGAGTTCTGGTTGTCCCACACTTCTTCCATTTAAGGATTATGTAGGCCACTGTGCTCTTAGGAATCTTGAGTGCTGCAGAAATTATTTTGTAAACTTGGCCTCATCTGTGCCTTGCCACAATTCTGTCTCTGAGCTCCTCGGGTAGTTCCTACGACCTCATGATTCTCATTTTCTCTGACATGCACTGTGAGCTGTAAGGTCTTATATAGACAGGTGTGTGCCTTTCATAATCAAGATCAATCAGTGTAATTAAACACAGCAGGACTCCAATGAAGGAGTAGAACCATCTCAAGAAGGATCAGACAAAATGGACAGCATGTGAGTTAAATATGAGTGTCACAGCAAAGGGTCTGAATACAACGCACCAAACCTTGATGTTGTGAACCCGAAGTCATAGGAACGAGTTTGATCATGGGGGACACACACCATATATTTTTCACAAATTGGTCGTTATTATTGGTGGGGACCATATTGCCTGTCTGTATGATTGGGGTCCCCAGCTTCGTTTCAAAGAATGGTTGTTTTGAAATACTGCCCTCCATCGGACACATTATTTCAAATTACTTGCTTTAGAATTTTTCACTTGATCGGTAGCTCAGTTGGTAGTGCATGGTGGTTGTCAGTTAGATTGTGGTAGTTTGAACCCAAGTGAGGACATTGCGATTATGTTTGAGGCACCAAACTATTAATTCCACTCAATCCTTTTAATTGTCATTGCGATTATGTTTTGTCCCCAGCATCCTGAATTATAATAATAATAATACTAATAATAATGCATTCAACTTATATAGCGCTTTTCTTCCAAGGAACCCAAAGCGCTTTTACACAGTGAGGGGGAAAGCCCACCTCATCCACCACTAATGTGTAGCACCCACTTGGGTGATTCACGGCAGCCATTTTCACCAGAACGCTCACCACACATCAGCTATCAGGTGAAGAGGTGAGTAGTTATATATGCCAATTTGGAAGGAGGGGGATTTTTAGGTGGCCATGATTGAAGTGAGGCCTGGTTGGGAATTTGGCCATGACACCGAGGTTAACACCCCTACTCTTACGATAAGTGCCATGGGATTTGTAATGACCACAGAGAGTCAAGACACCCGTTTAATGTCCCATCCGAAAGACGGCACCCTACGCAGGGCAGAAGTCCCCATCACTGCCCTGGGGCCTTGGGAAAGATCTTTAGACCAGAGGGAAGAGTACCCCCTACTGGCCCTCCAACACCACTTCCAGCAGCACTGGTCTCCCATCCAGGGACTAACCAGGCCTGACCCTGCTTAGCTTTAGAAGCAAACCAGCAGGGCAATACAGGGGTCTATGCTGCTGGCCGAATTATAGCACAGATTTACAGTATTTGACTAGATTAGCAACATGAAGGTCAAAAGTGTGAAACAGGGCAGGGAAGCGAACCCCATCTTCAAACTAAATATAAATCTACATCACCCACATCTAACCATTGCACCACGTAGCTCTAAGATGAGTCTTGCAATAACAGCCTCTATGAACCTCAAACGTGTTATATTGTTTAACCAGCAGGTGTCACTGGAGAGAACAGTGTTGTGGAGCTTCGTGTACTGAATCGTGCCACCTGTGGGGAAATAGACACACTGAACAGAACAAACACACAGAACACAAACACACAGAACACTTACACAGACAAGGGCACACAGAAACTTAGATGGCACGTATACTGTGGGATGTAATAGCCACTGTAAATCGATTTTGCCATATATTTGCTACACCTGGATCCTCAGGTAGATAGCTAGCTAGCTTACCATCTATTGTTAGCAGTTTGTAGTTAGCAACCTACTACTCTGCCGGATACCTACATTCATTCCAAGCCTGCACCAGCCGGCATATGATACTGCACAACTCTGGCCAGCCAGCCTGCACTGCGTACAATCAGTTCAGTGCTTTTGGACTACTAAATGTATTACACTTTTCATCTCATCATCCAGAATATTACGGCTAACTAGCTGATACAGACTAGCCCACACCAAGCTGAGCTAACAACATCATTAACATTGTTACTATAGCTAACATCACAGCACTGAGCTCGACCTACCTCACGCCTGGCCAACTGCACAACCTACTTCAAGGGATTCCTTTGCCGATGTCCCAGAGATGTGCTTCACTGATGCGGCTCGATCGTCTACAGTGCAGTACTGCAGGCTGCTCATCCGCTGGCGCCCTCAAATTGCTGTCCCCGTGGTCCGCTAGCATTAGCAACACTACCCGCTAGGGCTAAACGATTAATCTATTTCAAATCAAAATCACAATTTTAAACAATGCGATTAGCAAATCGCAAATGCTGTGATTTCTGCGCGCCTGGCCCAGGTTTTAACTCGTGTGTAAATGGTTTTACAAATTAATGCAGTCCTTGTGTGGAAGTTATGCTCACCATTCAGAAATGGCCCAAAACAAAAGTGTGAAAGCCAGACAAATGTTACATTCCTGGTGCGGAAAGATGGCATCTGCAAGCAGCACTTTGGCGCGTGGCAGTACTTTGGATTTGAGACCACAGATATGTTTAAAAATAAGGTAGTGTGAAGGCAGCCTTTCTGCTGCTTTAATTTTACCGTGGCACTCCTCGCTAGGTGAGCTGAACTGTGACTTGTAATCTCCCAAGGCAAGAGGTTTTGCGTTCATGCATGCAAACACAATTTGCTTACAGTTCAGCTCACCTAGCATGAAGTTTGTGGTTTGACTGGCCGAGTCTGTTTTCCGAAGATGTTTGTTTATGTAGTGGCAACGTGTAGGCAGTTTTCCAAATCGTTGGTATAACCCCAGAGGTCAATGTAAGATAAAAAAATATGGGTAAGAGCACCAGAGATAAATTAGCAGCTCTAACCAGCAGCCCTGAGTCAAGACCCTCAGTACCTGATGGTTTCATTAATCTATAGCCAGCAGGGCATCAGTAACTTCATTTTTACTGAAGAAGCATAGAGACAATGCCTGACCATCAACCCCAGAACGTCCCTGCATAACACCCCCACCAGCAACCTCTACCCCAGCCCCAGAGGGAAACATAGACACCCTCTCAAAAGATTTCCTGAGTTTGACTGTTTTGCTATTTTAACATTCACATAGATAATGCAGAAAGCAATATGGCAAAAGATATCATAGCTGCTTTACATATTTTTAATCTGACTCAACATGTACATGGATCCACATTGTGGACACACCCTAGATTTACTAATCAGTAAGGGTCTAAACATTTCATCGATTATTATTAAGGATGTAGCACTGTCTGATCATTTCTGTATTTTCTTTAATATATTTATCTCTCCTATTATTGAAGCTTTTTAGACAGATCCTTGTCTGTCAAAAAGAGATGCCCGATGAAAACACTAGTGTGCTATTTATGAAGGCAATATCTTCAACACAGAGCATATCTGCGGACTCTGTTGATTTTCTCCTTGATTCCTTTAACTCAAACGTTAAGAGTGCAATTAATGATATTGCGCCGGCGAAAGTCAAGAAAAAGAATGGCAGACAAACAGCACCTTGGAGGAACTCAACAGCAGTGCAAAATATGAAGAGACAATGCAGAAAAGCTGAGCACAAGTGGCAGAAACTTGTAGTCCATTATGACATCTATAAAGACATCCTTCATGCTTTCAATGTGGAATGAGGCAAAGCTAGACAGACCTTCTTTTCAAATATTATAACTTAAACAACACACTATTTTTGCTACTGTAGAGAGACTAACAAACCCCCCTAAGTCACATTCCCAGTGAAATGCTCTTAGACAGCAAATGCAGTGAGTTTGCTTCTTTCTTCTCTTAGAAATTCAATAATATCACAAAGCAAAAAATTGTAACATTTTGGAAAAAACTGTACAGCACCTTAAAACATCAACCTGCGCCCTTGACACACTCCCCACATCTTTTTTCAAAAGTGTGTTGAACTGTTTAGAAGCAGATCTCCTAGAGGTGGTAAATACCTCACTTTTTTCTTGGACTTTTCCAAAGTCCCTAAAAACTACAGTTGTTAAGCACCTCTTGAAGAAGAGCAATTTACACGGTATTGAGAAACTACAGACCAATCTCAAATCTCCATTATATAGGTAAGATCATTGAAAAAGTTGTTTTCAATCAGTTCAATCCTTAAGCTCAAATGGATACTTTGACAATTTTCAATCTGGTTTCCGACCACATCAAATTACAGAGAGAGCGCTCATTAAGATGATAAATGATATTAGCCTCAATACAGACACAGGCAAACTATCAGTGCGGGAACTTATGGAAGCCCAGAACCGTAAGGTAAAAAATCTTTTCTGGGAAGAAAAATATTTTTGTTCGCGTTATAACGAGATACTAGCCAGAACCATAAGGTGTAAAAAAACATTTGTATCTCATTATTACAACATAATAACAAGATAATAACAAGATAAATATATGGCTTAATTCAATGATGTGCAAAGCCTACTATGCATTTCTCATTATTGTATGATGTAAATGAGCATGTTCTTTACAGTTTTTAGGCAATAGAATGTATAATAAAAGCTACAAAAAGCATGTGAAGTGAGTCTCCTGTTAGTGGCGCTTGGATTTGCCTCTGGGGAGCTGTTCCTACATTGAAAAATCCCAGACTGATTTTATTCATGTAGGTTTTAGACATTTTAATAATATAGGTTTTACTCATTCTCTGATTACAGTTTTCCACCTTAAACTGAACCTAAAGGTTTAGGCTACAATTTTTTCCATTATATATTACCATTAAAACATATAATAATGTTTTAATAATTATTAATAAAAAAACATAAAAGTACATGTACATAAGTTTCACAGCTTTTGCCATGACACTCAAAATTGAGCTCAGGTTCATCCTGTTTCCACTGATCTTCCTTGAGATGTTTCCACAACCTGATTGAGTCCACCTGTGGTAGATTCTGTTGATTGGACATGATTAGGCAAGGCAAACACTTGTCTATATATGGTCCCATGGTTAACAATGCATGTCAGAGCACAAACCAAGCCACGAAGTCCAAGGAATTGTCTGTAGACCGCTGAGACAGGATTGTATCGAGGCACAGATCTGGGGAAGGGTACAGAAAAATATCTGCAGTATTGAAGGTCCCAATGAGCACAGACCTAATAAGGAGAAGGGACGCCATATGCTTACAGAACAGCTCCAATCCTTGTTGGAATGCTGTCATACTTAATGGTTGCCTTTCCTGGTGAGTTAGAGGAGAGGCACCTGATACCTATCCTGTGAGTGTTTTATGTTTGCTGATCTGTTTCCCAGGCTTTTCCTCACATGGCATAATGTTAAGTTATTAAACTAAAACGCTGATGTGCTAGCTTGCAATGCCATTGCTTCTCTCTCTCCCGCTTTAATAACTTATTGTATATTATACGTATTATTGTTTGTCAATCATTTTTTCAAGGACAGAAAATAGGCTGTCCATTCTCTCCCTGCGCTCTTGTGCTCTCCTCTTCATTTTCCCCTTTGAAATTGCATGTCCTTCATTAGCTCAATGAGCTCACATTTAGTATTTGATCCATTTAACTCAGTTGATTGGTTTCCCATAAGGGATTCATTGCTTGGTCCATTTTTATGCCTTTAACACTTGTTTTGCTAGCTATTTTAATAAATTTAAAAACTATTCTTACATTTATATGTGAGTTCCTCGGCCACCACACTACTAACACCCGCCATTTCCTTTGAATAAAATTGCATTGTCACCGGCGCGCTATGAATTCTGTGGAATGGTAGGCTGCGAAGTGTCAATTTTTGTATCCTTCAGTTCCCCGAGAAACCAATGACAGTATAATGAATGGATGAACAGACGCCATTCATTCCTATGGGGAGCAAGTGAAGTCAATTAGAAGCACTTTTTCGGTGGTAGCCGAGAGTAATGACCAGCCTCACGCTGAACGTGATGAGGAAGATGTGAAGTGAGCAACGTGACTGAACGTTGTAATAATTCTCGTAGGTTTGCCAAGAGGAATCTGAATCATTACGAATCATTACGATTCGTCCATGAGCGCAGGAGCAACTTTTGGTAAGTACTTTGGTTAATTACTTTGTCATTTTGACTGTATGCCTATACGTCCCCCTGATTGCCTGCAAGCTACTCCTGGACTTTACGGTAATTTCCGTGCGACAGTAAGTCACAAGGATATGACACAATAGTTAGCATATTTTCACAAATACGGCTGCTAAGGGACCATAACGTGAGATACAATGTAATGGAGCTTGGAAATCTATTTGCTGTCAGAGACCCCTAAAATGAACGAGAGTCTATGGAATGCTAATGTGAGGTGATAGCCAGGTAGCATCAGAATCCACCCAGGGCTGCTTCAACTTCCGGGTCTAAGCCTACCCCACTTGCGAGAAACTAAGGGCGCATTTGGCTTCGCATTTGAATGAAATTCCAAACTGGGGCAGCGTTTGTCGCGCCACGGTGACGCAATCGGCCTTCCAAGGGTGCAGAGTTTGAATCACGACAGCCTTCGTAGCACTGTTGTGACGCAATCAGCCTTCAAATGCGGCCTTCGAAGGATGCAGCCTTCACATTGGGACACAGATACATAATGAGTATGATGGCACTCATGGGCACACATAATTTTAATATAAATTAATGGATTAACATTGACAATTGATTTATATATTGAATTTAAAATATTGATTAGCTGAGCATACTGGACAATAATAATAATAATAACCATCATCTATTCAACCAAGCCATAGTATATGAACAGTATTTTAGATTTGAACATATATAAATATAAAAGGAAATTATTTATTTTATTTAACCTTTATTTAACCAGGTAAGTTGACTAAGAACAAGTTCTTATTTACAGCAACGACCTGGGAGCAATTAGGGTAAAGTGTCTTGCCCAAGGACACAACGGCATTTGGCTCAGTCGGGAATCGAACTGGCAACCTTCTGACTACAAGTCTGACTCCCTACCCACTGAGCCATCTGCGCCCCAAATCTGGGGGGCCAGTATGAATAGGCCTGAGAAAATTAACAGTTGTAAAGTTATCTATAACTTACAGATTCTACACTGTAAAAACAAATAAGTGAAAAATCTGTAAATAGTACTGGTAATTTGTTGCCAGTATTTTTTCTATTATTTTACGGACATGTCCTTCAGGACAATAACGGAAATAACTTTGTGAACACATTAAATGTCCGTTAACACAAAGATCTGATATCACTTTTAACGGACATCTACTGTGTTTTTAAAGTATTTTCTGTTATTGTCTTGAAGGAAATGTCTGTCAAATAATAGAAAAAGAACTGGCAGCAAATTACCAGTACACACACACGTGTGGCAATGGCAAATGGTCAGGTAGGAACCCAGGGAGGTCAGGAACAGCTCTGTTAACCAGCATTCGATATTGTTAACCATTGTTAACCATCATTTACCAGTGCTCTCTTCCTTTCTTTCTCTTTTTATCGCTGTTCTCTCCTAACCTCCGTCCCTCTATCAGTTACCAACTCTCTCCTTCCAGTCCCCATGCCTCATCTTCAACTCTCACCTGTGTTTCTCTCTCCTTCTCTCTGTCTCTCCTGTGTACCTCAATCCTCCCATATACCAGCCTATAGTTTTTATTGTTTTACTTTCTGCTATCTTTCTGTCTTTGAAGGTAGGAAAGCTGTAGGGAATGTTCTCTCTTCAGTGACAGGCAGCTGACACACACACACACACACACACACATGCACACACACAAACAAAAACACATAGAAATCAATTCAGTAAGCATAAGACTGTCTCTGGAATTGTTGTGCAAAATGTAAACATGAGCTCCATACACTATTACAGTCACAAACAAAACAATAACAACATTCCCCCTTGACCATCCCACAATAGGTTAAGTTCAACACACACACACACAAACACACAAATGTCTAAATGGTTTACAGGGTAGAGCAGAGTCCCTGTAGGAATTGTCTTAACAGGAATTGTCCTTGACACATTCACCTTTGGGGGCTGGTAGGCCCATCCAGACATTGGATACAGGTAGGACCAGCTTAGCAGAGATGACAGGGGTGAGTAGAGTGAACTCTGCCCTCTGCCAATGTCCAGACCTGCTCTGAGCAGTGAGCCCAGAAGGGCTGTGACATGAGTGGAGGACTGTTGTCACTTGTCACACTCAACCAGTGTCTCACAAACACACACAATGGCACAAAACACATACTATAGAAACACACACATGTAGGCACAAAACACACACTATAGAAACACAATGGCACAAAACACACACTATCGAAACACAATGGGGCACAAAATACACATTATAGAAACACACACAATGGCACAAAACACTCACTATAGAAACACACACAATGGCACAAAACAGTCACTATAGAAACACACACAATGGTACAAAACACACACTTTAGAAACACACACAATGGCACAGAACACTCACTATAGAAACACACACAATGGCACAGAACACTCACTATAGAAACACACACAATAGTACAAACCTCCCCCGGAACTAAAAACAACACTCTGGTCCAGTTATAAAGTTCCATTTTAAATGTGCCCTCCTTGCCAGCCTGTTACATTCCGATTCAGACATCTGACTCTCTTTGCCTGCCGGGGAGAGGGAGAGACAGGGGGAGAGACAGGGGGAGAGACAGGGGGAGAGACAGGGGGAGAGACAGGG
>JACXGM010039908.1:0-10464 GCA_016801145.1 Umbra pygmaea
CATCTCATTCAACTTATATTCCATTACCATTATTCTTTTTTGATGGTCATCATTGACTCCTTTGACTGTGGTCAACTCTTCTTTCATATCTCGTACTTCTTGGAAAATAAACTCTGATGCTTTCTTCAGGTCCTCAATTGTATCTGTATTTTTCTTTATCAGTATTGCGAGCCCGTCACCGTTTTCTTTAATTTTTTCAGCCACAGTCTCAGTCACAGTTTGTCAGCGTCTCACAATATTCTCTTGCATCTCAGAGAGAGTGGGCTCTGTTTTCCCCTTCTTTGTAACTGGAGTACTTGGCATTGAGCCAGGGAGTGGAGTAGCTTCTGAGGTAGCATATGAGTGCATGTCTCCCATTTTCACAACTTACATGACGTCCTCCGTTAAGTTTTTGTTTGAAGAGAATGAGAACAGCTTGTTTTTTTTACCTTGGTCCCGTTCTTTTATCTGCCATCATTGAGGTATTGTTAGTATTCACTTTCGTCATAATTAGGCTAGTTAATTAGTTAACTAGACTCCTTTGTATTCACTTTCGTTGCATTTAGGCTAGTTAATTAGTTAACTAGACTCCCATTAGCTTGTCCCAGTTAATTTTGCAATAAATATACAAACTTTCAAAAAATGGCCGATGTGAGTTATAAGCTATATGTTTGTTTGTTTGTTATAAGTCAAAGACACTTTTAAGGTGAGAAAAACATTTTTTTAGCTTAGCAGCACAATTTCCCGACTGCAGCTGCCAACATCTCGTCGCGAGCCACTGGGGCTGAATGGAAGGATCCTTTGAAGTCGGAATTTCAAGGATGCTACGTCATCAAAGTCCGTCGAAGTACTGTTCCAATGTCAAGGATCCTCCGAATTTCAACCAAGGACTGAGTCCTTCGTTCGGAGAATTTCCCATAGACAGTAAAGGATGCATATGTGCAGAGCCCGTCTACGGAGAGCCTGTCCACTCTATTAAACCCCATTGTACCGAATTTGATTGCAGTTCCACTAGAGTTCCACTGGGGGTGATCGCATGTGAGTGCTAAATTAATGGGAGTCTATGGAGCTAAACGGCTAAATTTTTCTCTTTCGCCTGATTGTCGTTGAGAAATCTCAGATTTGATTGTAGTTTTTGCAAATTCAACATGGATTTTAGGTTGAAAGTTGAATGAACGAGTACTTATGCCCTTTCGATTGCTTACAGGTTGAGTCGTTGTTGCCCATAAACATGCTAGCATTCTGCTAATGAATGCTGATTGGTCAGTGAAGGACAGATTACGACCAGAGATCCTGCTTGATGGCATCTGAAGCGAAACCAGCCCATCTACCCGCATTCTCTGATAATGTTAAGGTGGACTTTTTCGCCAACGTTCTTTTTTTTGTCCGCAGCAAAAGTGCTGGGCCTTTCATTTTCCTGTCGTTTTGTATGTACTGTGAAATCTACATGGGAAATAAACTGAATGTGAGTACTTGTATTATTCTTGTGTTCAGGAACAGTATTGCCACCTTAAAAAACAGCCCATGTCCTGCTCAAGTGCTAAATATCAATACAAATGAGAAAAATGCCTCACAGATGTGCTATAATAAATTGTTCTAATAGTGGGAAAGGGTTGTCCTATTTCTCATTTCCCAAGGATGAAAAAATTTAACACTTTCACTCACTAATCTTCTGTAGCTGGATTCGCCCGTGTATTGGCGAAGTACATATAGCTGAAAGCCAGCTGATGGCTAGCTGATAGCTAACCGATAGCAGCTATGTCACCGAGCCTACCTGACCCCAATGACCATTAAATGATCATTAAAACTGTGTCTGTATGTAAAGAAATATGTGAATATTGCGGCGTGGTCTTTAAAACATTAGCAAACCAAAACTCTTTCTAGAACGTGTATTGACAGGGGGAAGCCAAAGCCTGTTTACTTATTAGACAGGGGCTTTTTCTCAAAACCAAGAATGCAAAGAACGACTTGTGTACTTGGGGAGAATGATCTTGCTAGTTGTTCTTTAAGGAATTAACTCACAAAACGACGAGCACACAAAACGCTGCTGACAGTTTGAGACGATGTGATCTTGCTGGTATTGCGCAATAATACCCCCGCACAGACGCTGTCTGCAGTACCCAAACATAATGACAATAACAGCCAGGCTTTTTCAGAACGGCAATTGCTATTTTAGCATTTGTCGCTGACTATGTTCGTACATGATCTTAAAGTTGAAATAAATCAGCACTTAACTTTAATAATAGTGGCAAACAAATGTGATTAAGTAGATAGAAATGTTAAGGTATAAAACAGGGTTGGCTCGCTAGCTAACTTACAACCGCAGGCGCTTATGGAGATTCTCACTTACGAAAACGTTTGAGCACATTTTTCGATTCGCCATAGATTATCATTAAAATGCCAATATTTGAAATCTACACAATTGATTTCTCGCATCAAAAGTGAATTTAGTGTTGAAATAGCGTACAAAATTGTAGAAACAACTTTTCTTTTGTGTAAGCCTAACCGATTAAAACAAAGAGGTTAGCTTGCCGTAAAGCAGTATCTCTGGCCGTACAATGTGAATGACGTCATTGACATTTTCAAGGGTTTTTTTAGAAGAAAAAGGTGACTTAAAAAAAATCTAAAACCAAGCAGTGTGTATTTTCTTGGCCTCCCCTTTCGACTGCAACATTCAAATTACTAGACAAAAAATTATACTTCGAGAAAAGTGGATTTTGAGGGGTATAGCTCCATAGACCTCCATTCATTCTGCACTCACATGTGACTGCCCTCTTATGGAACTAGAGTGGAACTGCAACCAGTTCAGAAGCCGGAAGTTTTCCGAGAGTGACACTTCTTTCCTTATTAGACGTTTTTTGATATGTGTATCCTTCGCGCTCTCATATCACCCACAATCCTATGCGCAAGGCTTTCCCGGTTCGTTTAAAAAATAAAAAATGGCGGACGTTAGTGGAGACGGAGCAATATGCTTTCAAATGTAAGTATCTTTAGTGTTTAACGTTATTGTACATTTGTTAAAACTGTAATTAAAGTTTAACGATTAAATGCCGTACAAACTGTTGAATTGCAGCGCCAAATGCTAACCTTTTCACTGACGTATTGACGCAATGACGTGCACTTGCTAGCCTGTTCCATTACGTTCCATTTACGTGTTCTCCGAATGCTTAGAAGGATTCTCGCTTAGCCTCTGACTTGGAAGGATTAGTCCTACCAAGGAAGGATCTTTGACATTGAGAAACAGCTAGAGAAGGCCGGTAGACAGGCTGGTTGCCATCAAGCGGGATCTCTGGTCGTAATCAGTCCACTGACAATCAGCATTCATTAGCAGAATGCTAGCGTATTATGGGCAACCAGGACTCAACCTGTAAGAAATCGAAAGGACATAAGTACTTGTTCTTTCAACTTTCGACCTATAATCTGTGTTGAACTTGCAAAAACTACAATCAAATCTGTGATTTCTCGACAACAATCAGGCCAAAGAGGCAAATTTAGCCGTTTAGCTCCATAGACTACCATTCATTTTGCACTCGCCCGCGATCACCCACAGTGGAACTCTGGTGAAACTGCAACCAAATTCGGTACAATGGGGTTTAATAGGGAGGAGAAATTGGGAGTGGACAGGCTCTCCGTAGATGGGCTCTGGTAGTACTGAAGGATAATGAAGTACATAGGAAGGCAGAGCCAGGCTACCGGTTCTGTGGTAGCTACTTTTAATAAGAGGGTCTTGTGTTTATTTTCTTTATGTTTTGCATCTGCCATCTAGTGGGCTGGAGAGTTAGCGTATATGCAAAACGAAAAGTTGGTAGTGAATGTGAACACAGACCCGACGTAAGAAGTTGCTACCTTCCACAGAGGTGCTAAATGCTTTCGCGACAAAGTTTCAAAGGATCGCCAGGAGTTGCCGCAGTGAGCAGGAGCTATTAGTTCCTACATAACAAATGATCATTGTTCTGTGCATATCCCTACCATACCCACTGCTGAGCTGTGTACATTGATACTTCGCAAATATGATGATTATTCACAAAAGTGATACGCTGGACAAAGTCACTTCAACAAGACATCCTCATTTTACCCAAAACGTCTGCAATGCTTAGTGCAAATGCAAAAATAAACGTGTGGCTTTTGCATTCGCTTTCACAAAGGTGTTTCTCTCATATCTAATTAGGGAATGTAATTGAATGTAAATTATGTTCTTCTGGATATGTAGCTATTCATCTGACCATTTTTAAAAAGGCATGTAATATAATTTAAACAAACTCATTAGGATTCCAAACCCTTTGAGCAATTATGTGCGCAATAGCTATAATATATACACTAGTGTATGGAAAAAGTATGACACATGCATACACTTGTATACTGTATGATCATACTGAATTGTGCTCCTAGCACTAACCCAATTAGTTTTTATTACCATAAAATAGTTTTATTTTATTTCTTACGTCAAAACGAAGTCTGCTGAGCCCCTAGCTTTGTTGGTTTAGCCTAGTTTGATTTGCCTACTGGAGTTTTTTTTTTGACTCAATAAAAACAAACAATGATAGTTTATCGGGTTGGATGCCAATTAGCTTATTTGATATTTGACATTATGGTGATATTTATGCAGACACTAGTTGGTGATTATTTTCGCCAGTAAGACTGGACTATTCAGACATGAAAACAACACTAAACGTATAGGCACGTTTGAATATTGAAATACATGTTGAACCACAATTTATTTTGTATCCCACTTTAGGAATAGCTGGTCTATAACAACAGTACAGAACAAAAATAATGACTGTATAGTTATCTATATTCGCTAAAATATGTTAATTTTACATGCCAAGAGATAAACGATTTGACGTAAAGAAGTTGAACAACATTAGGTTTTGTGTGAGATCGCTTAGTGAACTACAGTACATCTTGTCTCGAACAATATACGTCACCAGAGAAATATAGCTGTAAAATTCACCCCCAACTTCATCAAAATATTACAATAACAAACAAAATCAAAAACTTCGTTTTCCTGTTTTTCATTTTGGGTTTTGAAACAGAAAAACAGCTACAGAACTTGTGATTTCTGTTGTTCTATTTTCCAGTTTTTCCGTTCTGGTTTTAAAACAGAAACACCAAAAAACAAGGTTGTTGTTTTGATTTGGTTTTGAAATGGAAAAACAAAAGAACAAAGGGTACACGGATTGTGAAATATCTTCAGTTTTAGTTTTTTTGTTCTTTAATTCATTATGATAAATGGACATGGTAATTCACATGCAATGCAATTTTAATCCATACATATGTGTGTGGTTTCACAACCAACAGTTGTGCAGGTTGATTGTTGAATAATGTTAAGTGTTGGAGTGCAAATACGGGTGTGCAAATACCAATGTGGATTTCAAGTGAAGAGCAGATATTAGGTTTCATTTCTGTGGTTTTTGTCTGATTCAAAACAAGTATGAATATGTTTGAATTAGCCTCTAAAATCTGTGTTCCGTAATATACTATGGAAGCATCTTTGCAAAACAGCAATAGGAACTAGAGGTTTATTGTATCATATTGGTCTCATATAGCCTGGGAAAACCCTGACAAACTTCTGGCAATTTTCAAGGCCATTTCCAAATGTATTTATTTTTTTGCTGGCAGAGTAGTCTTGAAACCCATAATTCAGCAGTATATCTGCACAAGAGGCTACATCTTTTGACAATTGAATTGTAACTGATAACATTCATAAAGTAACCTAGCCAACCTGACAGTAACACCTTACACACTAATGGAATGAGATCCTTTCTGTGTGTGAACAGATTCCTGAAAGCTATCATACATTAAGACTCAGTATTGTGTTGTATATATCATAGCCAGAGATTTTCTGTAAATATTATCCATTGCGTTTTCTGTCACATCACATCAAATAAAAGGCATCTAGGTTAAGTACATTTGTACAATTAAGTAGTTGAATTAAACCAATAGAACACTGTCAAGGTGTTTGTGTGTTTTACGTAAAGCAAATACAGAGTAAAATGCTGTTGCATTCTCTAAGTAGGTATTCAAACTGTAGATACATGTATGTACTGTGCCTCTAGATGCTTTAGAAAAAACTGAAACTACTCAAACTAAAACTGAAACTAAACTATATAAAAATAAAATAGAAATATAACTGAAAAACAGAAACTAGCTAGAACTGTTTGGAAACTAATTGAAACTACACTGAAATATAAATTTGACTTTCAAAACTAGTAGAAATGAAAAGTAATTTAAAAACACAAAACTATAACCCTGTACAATACACACACATACACACACATACACACACATACACACACATACACACACATACACACACATACACACACACACTAGGTTTACAACACACACGCGTGCTAGGGTTACAAAACACACGCGCTAGGGTTACAACACACACACGCTCACTAGGGTTAAAACACACACACACACACACACACACTAGGTTTACAACTCTCACACACACACACACTAGGTTTACAACTCACACACAAGGGTTACAACACACACACACACAAGGGTTACAACACACACACACACACACACACATTAGGGTTACAACACACACACACTAGGGTTACAATACATTTTTGTCTTTTAAGCTGCTACTACCAATAGATTTATTTTCCATTTAATTTATTACCAACTCTAAGATACCTGTATTTTTTTGTCAACCGCAGTGTCAAATGGCCCTGAGAGGAGGAAGTCAGAGTCATCAATAGGGTTGCCGTCACTCCAGACTTCTGTTGTGCAAGACATGAGGTACTGTATACATGCCACAATAACTCACATTAATTTGCTAACATAATGATATTGGGATATTTCACAATTTCCATTTGAGTCAACACTGCCTAGTTTTGCAGACTTTTTCTCATTAGTACTTTTACAACCCCCTTTTTTTATTTATCTCCCCCATCTCTATCTCTCAGGCACATCCAGAGTATGGGGGAGATCAAAACAGATGTGGGCAGAGCCAGGGCCTGGATCCGTTTGTCCTTGGAGAAGAAGCTTCTCTCACAACACCTCAAACAGCTGTTGTCCCGCCAAGCCTTAACCAAGTGGGAACACTTCCTGGCTCACACACAAAACACACACATGGACAGAGAGAGAGAGAGAGAGAGAGACACACACACACACACAGACACACACACACACATACACACACACTAGAGGTCTTCACGGATCCATTTCAAAATGCACAAACATATTTCCTACCCAAATCCGATTTGCATAAATCCATTTTTCAAAAATGAAGGTCTGTTCCATATGGAGCCGTTAACAAAGAGATCTGTTCCAAAAAGTGGAGTAGAAAAAAGGTACAAACAGACCCATGCTTGTTCGGATCGGAGAGACCCTTTTGGTACGAAACGTAGAAAGAGAAAAAAAACGTACTTTGTGCAGCTCGATAAAAACGCTAAAGAACAAACAGAATGTCTGGCTCCTAGAAGTATGTTTTTTCATGGGCTACCTTAACATTTTTTGTTGGCTACCAAAGCAGGAGTGTAATTTTGAATGACAGATGAACTTTGAATGAAGTTCTCTACAGGCCATTAGATATGAGTGCTACAGAGAGATACAGCCTACCTGGTATTTGTTGTTTGATCGGGACAGCTACATTTCAAATGTAAACAGATTCGAGTGTAATCTACATAACTCGAATTAAACATTTGGAATTATCTATTAGCGTAATTTCAGGGTAAACACTGAACAAAATGGCACCCTGCACACATGGTTAATTTGCATATGTTTGCTATGATTGGTTATGGCACAGCCCTTGGTCTGGGTAGTGTTCAAGACTGACACATTTTCATTAGCTCAAACATTTAATTAACAAAAGACGGGTCCATCGGGTGCAGTTGGTAAAGACAGAATTGCACCTATATATCTTTGATCCATCGCAATTATAGCCACCCTGTATCACGGCCAGGCGTGTAATACACACATTGGTCCATCAGGTTTTGCGGGTCAATGTCACGCTTTGCCTCGCCAAGGCAAGAGTGCATGGCTGCAGCCTGGAGCCTCCCGTGTCATACGTACTACCGGCACATCCGGGAACTTCACCGTTAATTTCACCGTCACCGCCCGTTAACAGGGGAAGATTAACTAGACAGGTCAATACTATAGGCCTGGCAAACTCTATTCATTTTAATGATTCGGGTTATTCTGAGTCACTCACTAAACTGATCCGAGTCACTTGAGTCACTTGAGTCATTATTGCCAAATATCCAATGAAACTCAGTCCTAGCCCATTCTCTCTAACCACTAACATAGTAGGAAGTTCTGTGTATTCACACAGTGCAGATTCACTATTCCAGAGTTTAGTGATAAACATTTATTTTAAAAATGTACACATGAAAAAAGAAACACATCATTTAGCCACGTACAGGCAATGTCATAATAATAGATGAAAAAAAAGCCAAATTAATTAAACAATATTACAACAAAAATAAATATAACAATAAAATATATTAAATACAAAAACAACAATAAAATGGAACAAACATGCAAAATGTGCAAATAATAAATGCTAAGAAAAAAAGAAATAACTATTTACATTATAGTAGCGCTTTTGTTGTGGAATTGCTTTACCCTGACTCGAGGAGAGACTTCACTCGCTCGTCTGATACAGATCCATTCATGACAATGTAGCCGGCTGATTCGTGTGATTGACTGACTTACGCAAGAACAAGGACTCACGAGTCCTCGCGGACTCACGAGTCCTCCGCGGACTCACGAGTCCTCCGCGGACTCACGAGTCCTCCGCGGACTCACGAGTCCTCCGAAACTCACGAGTCCCATGGTCTGCGAGTCTGCAATGTTTCCGGCTCTGAGTCTGCAGATCGGGAAGTTCCCATAACCTGTCTCGGACTGTCGCTCTGCTCACTTGGTCGCTTAAGTTGAATTGTAGAGTTATGTTTGCCCATGAAATTGTAAGTTATAAAGCTTTTGGCAGCTAAGATGGCTAGGACTAGTAGTAACTAATGTTACAAGAGTTTTGCGTGTGGCGCTTTTATAATTTTATGTCGAATTGTATTAGGACTCAACTGATCCGGGTTAATGATACTAAAGACTCGCGACTCATTTCGGCCGCTTGTACCCTGGATCTCGTTCTTTCGGTCATGACCCAGCCTTCATGACCATAGGTGAGGGTAGGAACAAAAACTGCCCGGTAGATTGAGGGCTTTGCCTTCTGGCTCAGCTCTCTTTTCGTCACAACGGTGCAACACAATGAGTGTAGTACCGCCCCCGCTGCGCCGATTCTCCGACCAATCTCCCGTTCCATTGTTCCCTCACTCGCGAACAAGACCCCAAGGTATTTGAACTCCTTCACTTGGGGTAAGGACTCATTCCCTACCTGGAGTAGGCACTCCATCGTTTTCCTGCTGAGAACCATGGCCTCAGATTTAGAGGTGCTGATCCTCATCCCAGCCGCTTCACACTCGGCTGCAAACCGATCCAGTGAGTGCTGAAGATCACAGGCCGATGATGCCATCAGGACCACATCATCTGCAAAAAGCAGCGATGAGATCCTCAGCCCACTGAACTGCAACCCATCCCCACCCCGACTACGCCTGGATATCCTGTCCATAAATACTACAAACAGGATTGGTGACAAAGCGCAGCCCTCGCTTTGGTCATACAGAGATTGGATGGCCCTAAGAAGGGACCCCCTCACCCCATACTCCCGCAGCACCTCCCACAGTATCTCCCGGGGGACCCGGTCATATGCCTTCTCCAAATCCACAAAACACATGTAGACAGGATGGGCATACTCCCAGGCCCACTCCAGGATCCTTGCGAGAGTAAAGAGCTGATCCGTTGTTCCACGACCAGTACGGAATCCACATTGTTCCTCTTCAACCTGAGGTTCGACTATCGGCCGAACCCTCCTTTCCAGCACCTTAGAGTAGACTTTACCAGGGAGGCTGAGAAGTGTGATACCCCTGTAATTGGCACACACCCTCTGGTCCCCCTTTTTGAACAGGGGAACACCCACCCCAGTTTGCCACTCCTTTGGCACTGTCCCAGACTTCCATGCAATGTTGAAGAGACGTGTCAACCAAGACAGCCCCTCCACACCCAGAGCTTTCACCATTTCTGGACGGATCTCATCAATCCCTGGGGCTTTGCCACTGTGGAGTTGTTTGACTACCTCAGTGACTTTCACCAGGGAAATTGACGACAATCCCCCATCATCTTCTAGCTCTGCCTCTAATATAGAGGGCACAGAAGTAGGATTCAGGAGTTCCTCAAAGTACTCCTTCCACCGCCCTGTTACCTCCTCAGTTGAAGTCAACAGAGTCCCAACCTTACTGTATACAGCTTGGATGGTTCCCCGCTTCCCCCTTCTGAGGTGGCGGACGGTTTTCCAGAAGCACTTTGGTGCCGACCGAAAGTCCTTCTCCATGTCTTCCCCGAACTTTTCCCACACCCGCTGCTTTGCCTCTTTCACGGCAGAGGCTGCAGCCCTTCGGGCCCTTCGGTACCCTG
>JACXGM010039909.1:0-10456 GCA_016801145.1 Umbra pygmaea
AATTATATAATTAGAAGACGATTATATAATTTCACCTTAAAGTTTTCTTCTTCATTAGCTCCTATGGCGAGGAAAAGGCTTAAGGTGATTTAATGTACCTAAACAGCGATCAATATTAACCAAATTTATCTCTCAAATTGCTCATCATAACCACTGAAAATTATAAAAACAACTAACCCAAATTCCAATTATTATTTTTTTTATTTCGCTGATCCGAAAAATGATCCGATCCGTGACTCTGATCCGAAAACCGATCCGATCCGTGAGTTTCATGATCCGTTGCACCCCTAACAGATTCTCAATTGGATTCAGGTCTGGACATTGACTTGGCAATTCTAACACCTGGATATGTTTATTTGTGAACCATTCCATTGTAGATTTTGCTTTATGTTTTGGATCATTGTCTTGTTGGAAGACAAATCTCTGTCCCAGTCTCAGGTCTTTTGCAGACTCCATCAGGGTTTCTTCCAGAATGGTCCTGTATTTGGCTCCATCCATCTTCCCATCAATTTTAGCCATCTTCCCTGTCCCTGCTGAAGAGAAGCAGGCTCAAACCATGATGCTGCCACCACCATGTTTGACAGTGGGGATGGTGTGTTCAGGGTGATGAGCTGTGTTGCTTTTACGCCAAACATAACATTTTGCATTGTTGCCAAAAAGTTCCATTTTGATTTCATCTGACCAGAGCACCTTCTTCCATGTTTGGTGTGTCTCTCAGGTGGCTTGTGGCAAACTTTAAACGACACTTTTTAAGGATATCTTTCAGAAATGGCTTTCTTCTTGCCACTCTTCCATAAAGGCCAGATTTGTGCAGTATACGACTGATTGTTGTCCTATGGACAGACTCGCCCACCTCAGCTGTAGATCTCTGCAGTTCATCCAGAGTGATCATGGGCCTCTTGGCTGCATCTCTGATCAGTCTTCTCCTGGAATGAGCAGAAAGTTTAGAGAGACGGCCGGGTCTTGGTAGATTTGCAGGGGTCTGATACTCCTTCCATTTCAATATTATCGTTTGCACAGTGCTCCTTGGGATGTTTAAAGCTTGTGAAATCTTTCTGTATCCAAATCCGGCTTTAAACTTCTCCACAACAGTATCTCTGACCTGCCTGGTGTTTTCCTTGTTCTTCATGATGCTATCTGTGCTTTCAACGGACCTACGGAGACTCACATCACAGAGCAGGTGCATTTATACGGAGACTTGATTACACACACGTGGATTCTATTTATCATCATTAGTCATTTAGGTCAACATTGGATCATTCAGAGATCCTCACTGAACTTCTGGAGAGAGTTTGCTGCACTGAAAGTAAAGGGGCTAAATAATTTTGCTCGCCCAATTTGTCAGTTTTTTATTTGTTAAAAAAGTTTGAAATATCCAATAAATTTCTTTACACTTCATGATTGTGTCCCACTTGTTGTTGCTTCTTCACAAAAAATTACAGTTTTATATCTTTTTGTTTGAAGCCTGAAATGTGGCAAAAGGTCGAAATGTTCAAGGGGGCGAATACTTTTGCAAGGCACAGTATAGATGACGGGAACAATGTCAAACTTTCAATGCATATGGAAAGTATTCCCAGCTCTTCACTTTTCCACATTTTGTTATGTTACATCCTTATTCCGAAATAGATTAAATTAATTATTTCCCTCAATATTTTGTAGATAAAAATGCACCATAATGACAATGTGAAAGAACTGTGTTTAAATTCTTAGCAAATGTATTAAAAATCAAAAACTAGAAAAGTACATAATGTAAATAAGTATTCACAGCTTCTGCTCAACACTTTGTTGAAGCACCTTTCACAGCAATTACAGCCTCAAGTCTTTTTGAGAATGATGCTACAAACTTAACACACCTATTTTTGGGCAGTTTCTCCCATTCTTTTTTGCGGGGAGCGTCGGTGCACAGACATTTTCAGCCATCTGCATTAATCTTTTCCTTGATCCTGACTAGTCTCCCAGTTCTTGCCGCTGAAAAACATGCCCACAGCATGATGCTGCCACCACCATGCTTCACTGTAGGGATGGTATTGGCAGGGTGATGAGCGGTGCCTGGTTTCCTCCAGACATAACGCTTGCCATTCAGGCCATAGTTCAATCTTTGTTTCATCAGACCAGAGAATTTTGTTTCTCACAATCTGAAAGTTCTCCAGGAGCCTTTTGGCAAACAACAGGCATGCTCTCATGTGCCTTTTCCTGGGGACTGGCCACTTCACCATACAGGCATGATTGGTTGAGTGCTGCAGAGATGGTTGTTCTTCTGGAAGGTTCTCCTCGCCACAGAAAAATGCTGGAGCTCTGTCAGAGTGACCATTGGGTTCTTGGCCACCTCCCTGACTAAAGGCCCTTCTCCCCCGATCGCTCAGTTTGGCCTTATACAGACAGGTGTGTGCCTTTCTAAATCATGTCCAATCAACTGAATTTACCACAGATGGACGCCAATCAGGCTGGAAAAATCTCAAGGATGATCAGTAGAAACAGGATGCACCTGCGCTTAGTTTTGAGTGTCATGGGAAAGGCTGTGAATATTTATGTACATGTGCTTTTTCAGTTTTTTTATTTTTCATAAATTTGCAAAGATTTCAAACACACTTCTTTCACATTGTCATTATGGGGTATTGTTTGTAGAATGTTGAGGTACATAATAAATTTAATCAATTTTGTAATAAGGGTTTGTACATTTCAAGATTGGTGTGTAATTGGATATGGAGCAGCATCTCACAAAAAATATGCCACTGTGAAATAATCTGACAAATGCAATGCCAGTAGCCAACAAATCTAAAATTATCTATAGGCTGCTGGAAAAAAATTAAAAATAATTATATATATATATATATATATATATTTTTTATTATGGAGAATATGGAGGTAAATTAATTTACTAAGAAAATTAGGTAGACGTGTAGTTTTGACATTCATTTTGGGGGCCCTTTCATAGGGCCAAAAATCTGTAAGATAAATCAAGGGCTGATGTGAACCAGCCTGATAAAATAAAATGACTATTTAAGTGGTCTATTACAGAAGTAATTCAGATAATCCATAGTGAAAGACTTTGATTCAACATGTTATACTTTGATTCAACATGTGGTACATTATTTGACAATAACATTCTTTTCTTTTATGAAGCAATGTGGACAAAGAAATTATGAATTAATTTGCAGGGCTTTACCTGCAGCTCCCGTTGGTCCTTCTTGCTCTCCAGGTTTGGGTTCTTCAATATGAACTCATTCAGAACTCTTTAGGAGGAACAGATTAGGACAGTTTAGCCTGACATATTAAGTTATGTAGCAGACTTACAGTAGTGAATGCAATGGGATAAGCAGGCTACAATTACATGGGGGCATGAAATACAACTATTATAGGTATTTGATGTCATGCTATCCTGACTGGAGAAAGGTATGTGAGTGGAACACTCAGGGGCGTCGGACTGGGGGGAAAACCAGTACTAATTACCAGGGCCCAAGGGGAGAGAGGGCCCTCAAAAAGTTTTGAATATATTTTATATGTGTAACATGAGGGACCATCAGGACTGCCTATGCATAGGGCCCAGGATCTTGTGCTACACCCCTGGGAACACTGCCTGCCTTGTTGGATCACTGCTTGCTGTAAACGATCAAGTAATGTGCATTTGGGCTTAGGCAGTCATTCATATAATGCCAGAATGTAGCAGGCGACAGAAGCGAGAAGTGATAACCAACTTGTTCCTTACAGCCCACACACTGTCAAACACTGTCCAATACAAGACAAGAAATGCTTTAAGTATTTAGAAATATATAATTAAATGATTAGGCAATGTTTACCTGTAAATGTGAAAAAAACACACATAATTTCCCACCCTGGTTGGTTAGAGGACAATGAATTCGATGAACTTTAAGAAATATAATTTTTTTACAGTTGATGCTGTCACTTGTTAGTTTTTCATGTTAAAAGCGACCTAGAACCTTAACATGTAAACATTTCTTTGGGTACAATTATGGCTGAGGAAATACATGTTAAAAATAGGTTATATGTTCTCCTGACCGTTTTTTTTGCACCACTGCTTACATAGCCTAACTATTTTGGAAACATGCAAAGACCACTATTTAGTGTTTCTGCAGTAAGGAAGGATACATCTACAATAATGGTTCACTTTGTTTTCGTTCGGATCGACCCATCTCGTGTTTACTGATTGGATCATTACAAAGACTCCATATGCAGATACCCGGTCCCATCATTTTGGCCAGTATCGGACTCATCCAACCAAATATAGCCAAGCCTTAGATTCTATCTGCACAGCCTATCCAACAAGGAGGCCTTTGGTCGGATTATGCCCGATCTGCAGAAAAGGAGTCACTGGAGAGGGACGTGACAGGAAAGATAGCCTGATTTATCTAACCCAAATACCATGCAGCACTATGCCAATTTGCACTGCCTCGTACATGAGAACCCATAGTCAGGCTCAAACCACAGACTACCAGGATGTTTTTTGAAGTTGGTGTAAATTGTTTATTGTTATATCTACAATTCTTAAAATGTTCAATAATATATTTTTCTTCAGGACAATTTAGCCATTAATGTATTGGTCTTCCATTAAACAAGCTGTGAGTGAATGTGTGGTCTAACCCCAGTATGAGGAACTGTCCAGGAGCGGGCAGGCCAAGCTGAACAGAGTCCTTAAGCAGGGCTAGGAGAGAAGGCCAACTGTCCACCAGACTGGACGCAGGGATCCTAAAGAGACGTGTAATAGGCATTAATTCACAAACAATTTTCAAATGATCGGGTCAAGTACTCAATGTGGTCAGATGCATTTAGAAAGAAGAAGGAACAAGAATAATATAATCACAAACTCAATGAATTAGGTTTTATATGTTTGTCTCACCTCTGAACGTATGCATAGAAGAACTGCAGCATACACACCTCCAGAGACAGGTTCTTCTATTGAGGCAGGGTGACAGAGAGAATGAGGGGGGCAAAGTGTGAGAAAAGGAACAAAAATAAGTGAAACAGACAACATTGGACTAAATCACAGTGCCATGGCCGGGTAATTGCTTGTTTACAGAGATGTATTTTAGCAAAAAGGTAATTGTCCAATGTATGCTCATATTAAGGGGGCCTGTATTATGTTCCTTTACGCCTAATGTAAGAGCAGCTTTGGATAGTTTGGTAGGACTGTGCAGCTTTGTGAGGAAAGGGTCTTTCCAATTTTAAGATTAAGTCAAACGGTGTGTGGGCCCCCAAAAAAATGCAAGCTCATCATTCACTCAAGCTTTGTCAAAAACCTGTTTATTGTGATGGAGACAGTAGCCACACATAGAACAATCTATATTAAACTCTGATTTATTCTGCTGGAACACAATGTTAGGCTCACAGTCTATTCTAGAAGGAAATTAAGCCTGGATTACAAACTAACATGCCTCTTAAAATACCCAACGGTGAAACAGAGTTCATCCGATTGAACCTCACCTATTCAATGTAATTGGGATTTCACAACACCAACCTTGTCTTTGGCTATGGCCGGTGGCTGCTTTAGGACTTCTTTGACTGTCTGCATCACAGTCTCTGTCCGCATGGCGCTGACCGACCGCACCAGCTCCACCAGCAACAGTTGCTCCTCACTGGCCGTGGGTATAACCTACAAACACACACAGGGTAGTAATAAAACTAATAACTCAAATCAGTTTATTTTCTACTGTTTTGAATTCTGGCGCTTACCTTGTAAGCGGTAGAGGTTTTGACTTGCTTCCTCTCATTCCATACGTAGGCGATAGCCGCCATGAAGTGGGCTCCATGGTTCATGGAGATGGGCCCTAGCAGCTCCAGAATTTGCTGACGGAGGTTCTGGAAAAGACCAGAGGATGAGAGCAGAGACTGACAATGTCAGGGTATCTACTCAGCCGATAAAACAGGTGTTTCTGAATTATGTCAGCCAGTGTATATAAAATTGGTGGTTATGAGTAACATTTTTTGTAACACTACTGTTTACTATGTCCACTTTTTCACTGTCAAACATAGGGGCCATGCTGTCAAAGGTAGGGGTCACATTTACCCCTTTTCCACCAAAGAAAGAACCAGTTCTTCGCCTTTCGACAGCGAAAGAAACGTCTCTCGGCCGGGAAAACTGGTTCCAGAGGGAGAACAAGGGTGAATCCCATTTCTCTGTCTTAACCCTTGCCCTTCGCCTACCCCTTCATCTTAACCCTAGCCCTTGTCCCTCGAAACCGAGTGGTAAGGCATAGGGATGAAAACATACCCCTATGAAATGAGACACCACTTGGTTACAGTTACGTTATCATACATCGTCGCTAGCTGGCTGATACATCAACAGAGACGACACATTTTGATCACAAACTTAAAGATATCAAACGAAATCCGCTGTTATGTAGTTTAGTTAAAACTGTAGACATGCATGGTGTCCGTTCAAGGCTAGTCATTGAAATGCGGTACTGTTGTTCACATCAGCAATGTAACGTAAACTAGCGATTTATTAAAACGTTTCAATTAAAGACATGGTTGCAAATATACATCTACAGGACTGTGTAGAGCACAAAACAAGTCTGTCGTAATTTTTAAGTCAATTAATTTAGCCAAAAATACATGTATTGTACTCTCTTGATGATCTGGCTGCCATTGTTGCCGTTTGCGCAGTGTATTCTGGGTACCCCTTGGTTTCAAGTAAGCTCTCGAAAATGCTTGGTTTTAAGGGGTATCCACCCCTTCCCCTTAGCCCTACCCCTAGATCAAAATGAGAATTGGGATAGCCCTTACTCTCACATGAACGCGCAAAACTAAGGGGAAGGGTTAAGGGGAAGGGGTAAGGGGAATGGGGAAGGGGTAAGGGGAAGGGGTAAGGGTAAGGGTAAGGAATAAGGGGTAAGGGGTAAGGGGTAAGACAGAGAAATGTGATTCACCCAAACTTTTTTCTGGTCTAGAACCATTTCATAATGAAACGTTATGAATATGGGCAAACTTCTTTGAAGGTGCAAGCAAATAACATGTTTCCACAACCAATCAGAAGATGATTCGTGCAAACTTAAATGACAGCGGGAGGGAAAATTCAAGCTATGCATAGGAAAACAATTAGGCTATATGCCTCAACAATTTACAGAAAACATAAATAATACAATAGGCCAGAAAAATAATAGCATGAAACTTGTAAGTCTGATTTAAACAAATGTTTGCATAGAGAAGTAGGCCATTTCATCATAATTTCATGGCCGAGAATATTAGGCTACCGTAATTCCCCTTTCAGAGACCCGCTTATAATAAAAATGTCAAACTGTATGCTATTTCTTGATATTTAAAGAATATGAAAAAGGGTCTAGCGATAGATGGATAAACAACCCAAACCGTGATGCATGTCAACGTGCTGCACTTTTACAGATAAGCCCTTACAGAAGCCCTTGCATGGCGACGTACACAGTGACGTAACAACGTCGTTCTCTGGGCTCTAGTATGTGGAAAAACAACCAGGGTCTGAGAAGGTTCGCAAGGTGAACCAACTGTGAACCAGCACCAGTTCAGAACCAGAGCCAGCTTTGGTTGAAAAGGAGTAATTGTAGGCGAGGTACCTTAGTAGACCCAAGGTTGATGTTGGAGGTGGAGGCAGCAGAGGCTGCGATGGGCCTGTCGGAGCTGTCGGCCTGGTACAGGACGCTCCACAGCAGGGTGACGGAAGACATGATGGTGTGAAGTATGGACAGGATCCCAGACCGAGCCTCTGCCAGGTGCTTCTGGTCAACACTCACCTGGAGCTGAGAAGGGAGACAGGCTTTTCACATGAGCAGGGCTCAATAAACATTAACATGGACAAAACCTGGTAGCAGACTAGGCTGTTTTGGAGGGAAAATGCATGTAAGAAATCCATGTATATATGTATATTCATAAACTAATCCTTGTTTAAACAAGGCAATGGCAGACAGTGGGATCCATGTTCCATCCATTTTTGTCCGCTTATCCGGGATCGGGTCGCGGGGGCAGCAGCTCCAGCAGGGGACCCCGAACTTCCTTTTCCAGAGCCACATTTACCAGCTCTGACTAGGGGATCCCGAGGCGTTCCCAGGCCAGGTTGGAGATATAATCTCGCCACCTAGTCCTGGGTCTTCCCCAAGGCCTCCTCCCAGCTGGACCTGCCTGGAACACCTACCTAGGGAGGCTTCTAGGGGGCATCCTTACCAGATGCCAAAATGATGATCATCCATGTTGCATATTCTTATTCTGTTTAGTGTGTGCGTGTGTTTGAGCAAAAATACAAGCCTTTAATACATATTAACTGGGGAAATACAAGACACTTTTACATTTATCACCGCATACATACATGTTTCGTTGATGCTACATTTGGGGCTAATTTGTAAATATTAGGGGTGTAAAGGTACACCTAATCCATGGGACGGTATGGAATAAGGTTTGAGGTTTATGGTATGGTACTTTTTTATAACAATACAAAACATTTTTGAAAACGTGAAAATGTTCCCATGATTTATCACCACCAGTCACCATTGTAGCTCTAGTTCTCCTCCAGGTGTTACTCTCACAACATTGGAAAAGTGCCAACAAAGATTACAATATTGATTACAATGTTGATTACGATTACACAAATGCTCAGAATTGCCAAATATATATCAATCAAAATATTTTAAAGAAATATACAGCTGGGTTGTTTTCTAAACAGATATAACTCTGGTTTTAGACCTGGACACATTACAACTACATCAGCTATATTAGTTGTAAATGATATTTCCAAACCCTTGGATGCAAAATCACATTGTTTAACCCTATTTATTGACCCTATTTATTGACCTGTCACTCATCATTTATTTTTGACCTTGCTTTTTATAGAGTAGATTACTTACTCCATTTTGAATCTCATCTTACTTGGGCGTGGCCATGGCCAGTTGCTTATGGTTTAAAAACTACCTTAGTGATAGAACTCGTAACGTTAAGGGACAGATTTACATTGCTGGAGGTACATGTAGTTCTCCAGAGTACAACTGTGTGTCTTGTACTGTTTAATATATGTAAGAAATTGTATATACATTTTTTATGCTGATGACACAGTACTATATTTAGTATTTCCGTCACACAAGCTTTGGTTTATTTACATTTCTCAAATTTCTAATACCTATTCTTTAGGTTAAAAAATAAAATTGGATGGTTCTGTCATACAGTAAACTACATTCCTAACCACAAATACTTTTGTTTAGATGAGAATCTGTCATTTAAAACATATTACAAAGTTGGTAAAAAGCTGAAGATTGGAATTGATTTAATTGATAGAAACAAATCTTGTTTGTCTAGATATGAAATTGTGCAAGATACATTTTGTTGGTGCTAAATTATGGTGATTTATATGCTTAATTATCAGTACTGAAACCTCTCATAATCAAACGCACAACAATATACAGCAGCATAGCACCCTGTATTGCACTGCTGGTTTGCATCTAAGGCTAAGCAGGGTCGGGCCTGGTTAGTCCCTGGATGAAAGACCAATGCTGCTGGAAGTGATGTTGAGGACCATCCGGGGGCACTCTTCCCTCTGGTCTAAATATCATTCCCAATGCCCCAGGGTAGTGATGGGGACATCTGCCCTGCGTAGGGTGTAGTCTTTCAGATGTGATGTTAAACAGATATCCTAACTCTCTGCGATCAGTAGATCCCATGGCACTATTCATTAGAGTAGGGGTGTTAACCCCGCTGTCCTGGACACATTTTCAATCTGGCCCCTAAACCATCATGGCAACCTAATCAACCACAGCTTTCAATTGGCTCTTTCATTCCCTTCCCAGGACGTTTCTGTAAATGAGAAGCTGTTCTCAGTCTACTTGCCTGATAAAACTAAAAAAAAAAAGCCTGCAAGCAGCAATGTATAAGAGCAAGCACAGATAAATATATCTATTTAGGATTAGAACGCAATGAGTTAGTGTGCTTGTTTCAGATGAATGTCTGTGTAAACAATAAGAAACAGATGCAGACATGAAATATATACTGAACAGCACAACAGGGCTGAATGGCCCCCTCACCTGGTGGTACTGGGAAGATGGGTCTAGCAGACAGTAGTGGATTATGGCTGTCACTCCCTCTAGTACTGTGAGAATCAGGTCTGGGGGAATGCACAGAGCCATCCACTGAGGCCTGGTGGAGAGAAAAGTGAGATGTCGTAAACAAATACACGTTATTTGTAGGTCAGTTAGTAGGTCAGCAGAAAGGGTTTGACTTGCAGATAAACTATAAATAATATATATTTATGTACGCATGGTCAAGTAACTTGCAGATAAACTATAAGTAATATATATTTATGTACGCATGGTCAAGTAACTTGCAGATAAACTATAAGTAATATATATTTATGTACGCATGGTCAAGTAACTTGCAGATAAACTATCAGTAATATATATTTATGTACGCATGGTCAAGTAACTTGCAGATAAACTATCAGTAATATATATTTATGTACGCATGGTCAAGTAACTTGCAGATAAACTAT
>JACXGM010039910.1:0-10455 GCA_016801145.1 Umbra pygmaea
AGTGTGAAGCGGCTGGGATGAGGATCAGCACCTCTAAATCTGAGGCCATGGTTCTCAGCAGGAAACCGATGGAGTGCCTACTCCAGGTAGGGAATGAGTCCTTACCCCAAGTGAAGGAGTTCAAATACCTTGGGGTCTTGTTCGCGAGTGAGGGAACAATGGAACGGGAGATTGGTCGGAGAATCGGTGCAGCGGGGGCAGTACTACACTCATTGTATCGCACCGTTGTGACGAAGAAAGAGCTGAGCCAGAAGGCAAAGCTCTCAATCTACCGGGCAGTTTTTGTTCCTACCCTCACCTATGGTCATGAAGGCTGGGTCATGACCGAAAGAACGAGATCCAGGGTACAAGCGGCCAAAATGGGTTTCCTCAGGAGGGTGGCGGGCATCTTTCTTAGAGATAGGGTGAGAAGCTCAGTCATCCGTGAGGATCTCAGAGTAGAGCCGCTGCTCCTTTGCGTCGAAAGGAGCCAGTTGAGGTGGTTTGGGCATCTGGTAAGGATGCCCCCTGGGTGCCTCCCTAGGGTGGTGTTCCAGGCACGTCCAGCTGGGAGGAGGCCTCGGGGAAGACCCAGGACTAGGTGGGTGAGATTATATCTCCAACCTGGCCCGGGAACGCCTCGGGATCCCCCAGTCAGAGCTGGTTAATGTGGCTCGGGAAAAGGACGTTTGGGGTCCCCTGCTGGAGCTGCTGCCCCCGCGACCCGATCACGGATAAGCGGATGAAAATGGATGGGATGGATGAATGGATAATTGTCTTGCTTGAACAAGCTTGTATTGGGGTTTACATTTCCTTGTATTTCAGTGCCCGGACACAGTGGCAGAATGTAGCAGATGGATTCCACACTTAGTGGAACTTCCCAAACCGCATAGGTGGATGGAAAGAACATGATCTTCGGCAGGCCTCCCTGCCACAAACAACCAATGCAACAACAGGCCAAAAAGCACAGGGATAAACTACGTTGCTACTTTAATTCTGTTCTGTAATATCTTGTATGTCATGCACACTTTCTGTATTTGCAAATAAATTGGCTGTAGTCTCAAATAGAAATATAAATTTTGTTCTATCTCTGCCAAAGAAGTGCTATTAGGACACATGTAAAAAAATGTTTATTGTCAATATAAATTACAAAGCAGTCCAAATCAAACAAACATACACACAACACCTATGGCAGGTTGTGGGAGACAATGTGAGAGTCAAACAAAGTGAATGTATCTAAGGCTAGATGTACATAGAGATGCAGACAGGGTTCAAAATTAGCATCATTCACCAGCCAAATGCTGGTAAAATATGCAGGTGGCTGGTAGATTTGCTGCCCTTCCCAGCCTAGAAAACTAAAGTAATCTATTGAGTTGCTGGTAAAATACTAGTCGTCTGGGTGGTGGATGAAAATTTTAATTTTGAACCCTGGATGCAGATATGCCCCACCTGGACAATCAGTGACCACGTCTGGCAAATTCAGATTCAAATGCTTGTCATGTAGATGCTACACAAGTGACTACAAGAAGCAAAGATCCAAGGTTTTAATTTTAATCTACGCATAGGCGTATATTTTGCTGGCCAATGTATGTCGGAGGTATTGGGTCCTTGGCGATTCCCACCATCTGTTCTTTTTCTGAAATACAAAGCAACACATTGAAGCATTTTGCTTATGTCGAATTAATATATATGTGTTAACAAACGTTATTTCTACTGGTATACGACTTGGATTATATACTAAGCGAAAGTAGCAATTCAATATAAGTGCTGCATTTAGACTGTTAGCGATAGTACAATTTCTGCAGAAGAGAAAGTAAGGAAAGTAAACTGTATGCCATGTCTCTCTTATTAGAAACATAGTCGTAGCAGCAACATTATATAATAGCAATCAAATACATTGCTACAAATCGTAGTTATGGCACATTAGTAGAACAGGCGTGCCAATGTTGAACTATTAAATGTTACCGCGTTACACATTTGATGTACAGTAGCGAACAATAATATAAAACATAAGAATGTATTCAGCTACAGATCTCAAGGTCTAAAAAGACTATCTTACCTGATACTGAGTGCATTTTCTATCTCACGCCAGAGTGGTTTTTTACCTCGTCTGTTTACATCCATCGGTGCGTTTGGTAGAAGTTTACTGCTCTGATCACTTCCGTCTTTCTTTGAGCACTGATTCGCTAGCAAAATCCTAAAAACGACGAAGAAGAAGCTAGCTGTACAGCCAATCAGAGTGTTCCCTGTCACCACCCCGACAGGCCGACGGCCAGGGAAGCCACCTGAAAAAAAGGCCAACGGAGACCAATGCACCACGACTGTGAGGGACACACCGAACAGGCTACAGCGATGGTCGGTCACCGTTGGCCCATCTAGTCCAGACGCCCAACTATCTGGTTGGTGTGTCCGGCCCTTTAAGGCATTACATGGTCTGGCTCCATTATATATCACAGATCTTCTTGCTTTGTATCATGCCCCCAGGACCCTCAGATCGTCAAACAAAACCCTTTTAGCTACCCCACAATCTCGGATGAAAACTAGGGGTGATCATGCTTTTTCAGTTGTGGCCCCGAGACTGTGGAATACGCTACCGATTAGCATCAGGTCCTCTCCTACCACAGAGACATTTTGTTGTCTTAAAACATGTTTTTATTCTCTGGCATTTGAGTCAGCATAAGGAGATTTGTATCTTACTGTGTAATTTGTCCTGTCTGATTTTGTTGTTTTATATGTGTGTTCTCTTACCTGTGTTAAAGCACTTTGTTCAGCAACTGCTGTTTTTAAATGTGCTTTATAAATAAAATGACTTGACTTGAGAGTTTTGAGGCCCCCATGTTGCTACTCTTCAGAGGAGAGTCAAAGAGAACAACAACTTGCAATTGTCCACCTTAATTACCTTTTCTCCTGATTGGATGCACCTGTCTATAAAGTTCAAGGCTTAATGAGCTCACCAAACCAATTGTGTTCCATTTAATCAGTGCTAGGTAGTTACAGGTATTAAAATCAACAAAATGACAAGGGTGCCCAAATTTATGCACCTGTCTAAGTTAGTTTTGATGCATATTGCACATTTTCTGTTAATGCAATGAACCTCATTTTACTACCAAAATATTACTGTTTCCTTCAGTTATTTGATAGATCAAAATGAAATTGCTGATCCAAACACCCAATTATTTTAAATGAAAATCATGGAAATTGTCAGGGGTGCCTAAACCTTTGCATACACCTGTAAACTTGTAATTGTAAATTATTTGTAGTTTTTGTGCTATATCTGTTTCTTTTTAGAATTCTCGGTATTCTACAGCCACATTCTAGAATTCTAATTGGGGTCTAAAGGGTTAACTCTGACATGTTCAGTGTGTTCTTGCATGAATGACTGGGAGGCAGATGAGTTTGGTTCCTTACAGGTACTTCTGAGAAAAGTCAGAATTCTGACTTTATTCTCAGAATTCTGACTTTAACTCAAAACTCAAATAACATTTTCACATGGCCCTAATCCTCTTCCATACTTTTACCATGAAAGTCTATGGGGAAGTGTTTTTGGGCCGCAGGGGGTGCAGTTCCACCGTTAGCCGCTAAGCCTATGGTTGCTTCAACTTCCGTCTCCATGCCTACCCCCCCTTGGTGAGAACACATACAAATTTGAATAAATATACCTTTTATAGTTTCTGAAATTACACAATGTCTTGCAGAAAACTACACAATTTTCTTTCAAAATATTCAAACCAGTAAGCCCAGCTGCAAATTGGGAACACAACAAATAAACAGATACATATCTGGTTTCTTACCACAATAAATCAGTTTGGCAAAAATATTCTTTTTAGAGGGCTTTTAGAAATAGAATTTGAGGACAGCAAAGCTAATGTGGAATAAGGAGCGTCTTTCAACCAGGACCAGCCTGTCAACAGCCAATTAGCAGCCAGGCCCATGACCAGCCAGTCAGGAGCCAACCCCAGGACTCGCTTGTCAGAACAGAAGTGAGCCCCAATAACAGCCAGTTAGCAGCCAGCTAAGTCAGCCCCAAGACCAACAAGACACAGTACAAATGCATCACAATGTGAAACCAATCAAATGAGTGTCTGGGCCAATGTGTGAGAGTTGGCAGGGCTGTATTGGGTGTTAAAATACTATAAGCAGTCCATTAATTTGATAGCAAAGGAGTTTCTAGAGGTACAGTCATCTCTGCAACATTGATTATGGTAGGTTATTATGTCTATATGTTATTAATTGGGTTAATTACAGCTTTGGTTTTTAAGAGACATGAATGGAGCACTGAATGAATGCGATGACCCTTTAACTCACATCTGTCAAACCAGTTTCATGGAAGGCTGAGTGGCTGCAGGCTGTTGCTCTTACCTTGTAGCTAATTAATTTGTCAAACCAGATGTGCCGCATAAGGAAACCACTACACTCTTGTAAAAAACAAAAACAAAGCAATACAATCCTTACAAAATCAGGTTTATTATAGAGTGTAAAAAAAAGAAGCATGAAATCAATTAGAATGTTGGTTGAACCATTATAAATGCCCACACAGCTTTTTAGACGAGTGTGAATGTATGTACAATAAGTCAAAAGTGAGAGATTGGACTTGAGCACGTTACTGCATGCGCCCAGCCATCAGTTCAACCCTGTCTGGTCTATATATCCGTGGTATTTTCACATAATATACCCTTCATTTCCTGACAATCCATCTGCGTCTCCAGACTAAGAGGTAGCTTAGTTTTCACCCCCTCAAAGTCCTCCCCTCCCTCCCCAGGCACTGAGACGCTGTCCCATAAGAGAGGTAGAGGTCTCGTCGCTCGTCACTGTCAACAGACAAACGGAGGGCTGCCTCACAAACACCCAGCAAATTACAAGCTGGGGTCTGAGTCACAAATGGCGCCCTATTCCTTACATAATGCGCTCTGTTTGTCCAAGGCTCGATAGTAGTGCACTATATAGGGAATAGGATGCTATTTGGGGCGTCCACCGTGGTTTCAGTGCGGGGACTGCGTGCTAACCCCGGGGGAGTCCGAGCGTTCCATCTTCAACCCAGTATCAAGCGAAGAAGTGGCCGGGTGCATGCTACTCTTGCTCTCCAGAGACGAGGAGGCGGACGAGGGAAGGGACACCACAATGTATTTCTGGAGAGGCCGTGACCCCCCCAGTCCGCCTTGCCCTCCAGATTCCAGCTTGACCAAGGGCTGCAGGGTGGAGGTGGCGCTGGCCACTGTGCTGGTCACGGAGGAGGCAGAGGAGGAGCTCAGCGTGATCACCTGGAAGGAGGGCCATGCAAAATTACTTCTCCTGACACTGTTCTGCTAAGATATTGGATATGGGTCAACGTGTAGATGTTAAAAAAATACATTTCACCATAAATTGCCACACCTGATAAGTTTGGTCAACTACTCATCATCAAGCCCTTGAAGAATCAAATCAGGTGTTCCAGTTTGTGGACAAAACTGAAATGTGAAGTGTGTCCCACGGGCGAGGGTGGGTAAAACCCCCACTTGAACAATTTATAAAACTTTCTTTTTATATAAACAAGCAGCAAAACCGCATTGAACTTCACCTGCTGGGTGGAGGACGCCCCTGCGCTGGTGGCCATGACAATATACTTGGTCGCTGGGGGCGATGGCTGCGTTGGGGTGCCTGGCCGAGTGGACATGAGGGTCAAGGAGCTGGGTACCTTGATGATGCTTGGGGTACGGGAGCCCCCAGTCCCTCCTATCCCACTTTGGGACACTGTCAGGGTGGACCGAGGCTGAAAAACAAAAACAGATACAATAGAAACTCAGATGTGGTCATTTGACTTTATTACACAGGTGGAAAAGTCACTGATGTCATCAGTACCTATCAGCTTCAAAGTCTATTCCACTTATATTCTGAAATGAATGAGATATGATTCCTTCCTGTAAAATCTCTGTCAGTGCATACATTTTTACATTTTTATCAAACAAGTAAAAGAAAACAAAGGAAATGGCCTAAAGCCTAAATGGGTCAATGGAAGTGCCTGTTGGACATGCCGGTGCAGTACCTGTGTGATGGTGAGTGTGGTTCTGTTGACCTGCTGAGCCTGTAACGCTGCCTGGGCCCGTGCCTTCGCCACGTGAGAACAGAGCATGGGCCCCAAGTAGCCGTAGTCAGACCGGTACTGCTCCATGTTGTCTGGCAGGGGGCGAGTCTTGGCGATGACGCTGGCGCAGTGTTTCTGAGAACGAGTAAGGTAGAGTCATGAATCAATCAAATTTCTGTTGCAGAGAATTGGCACTTTGTCTAATGCGCTGTCTGTGCCAATGCTCTCTGCCCCCCCTTCAGAACTGTCTCCCTGGTGTCTACAGTGAATATATGATAGTCCAAACTGTAGAATCTAAAGGTATAATTGAAATGATAATGCATAAAGAATTGTTATCTGCATGATCCAAGCTTATAAAGGCTCAAAGGGCCTGTTTATTAGGCCTGTGTCGTTCTCTGTCATCAAGGCTGTCTGTGCCTGCTGGATAGCTATGGGAACCTGTGATTGTTATAGGAACTTTGACCTGGATCAGTAGGACCAATTGTTGTTAACAGTTTAACATCATATTGCAGCATTATACCTATTCTCTTCTTCACGTTTAGACTTTGGTGTTGTCAACATAGAAGTGTGAGTAGTTCTGCTCAATGACAGGCATCCTATGAAGAGGGTCCAAGACTAGACATGTTGTTATGAGAGGTTTTAGAATGAGTTTGCAATTGCTGTAAAACCTGTTTCCACACAGAGATTGAGTGTGTGTGCAGTAAAATGAAGTAGCCAACTGATAATCTTTGTCTGAGTAGTCATTTTCTAGATACCCCCTTTGAGCATTTTGGCAGACAAGGGGTACCATTTATTAGCTTTTTTTGCACCCTCTACTTCCTAATGTATAGTCATTAATCATAAAATAATAAAAGCCCCTTCCCCCATCTTAAACGTGTTGTGATGGAGAAAAAAAATTGTGGAAACTGGGCCCTGAAATATTGGAGTCTATAGCAACTTTCTGACCAAAGGGATTTTTGCAGATCCTAGAACATTACGTTCCTATAACCCTTTCCTTCTCATTTTCTGACTGGACCAATTTGGGGATTATTAAGTTCCTCGGACCGCAGTTCCTGTAACTTTTTCCGCTCCTACTTCGGGGCCGGGTCTTTCCCTTTTCCCTTTTCCTAGGTCTACGTTGATTGGTCCAACTTATAAGTCACCCCATCTGTAAATAAAGTAATGCCGTATGCGTTAGCAAAACATTACCTGGATTACTTGACTATGTGAATTACTACGAGAATGGACGGAATGCTGAACTGGAACGCAGTTCGAACTCCCTTATGAAGAGAACATTCTGGAAGCCTTCTCCGTGCTGGATTGTTGTTGTATGCGGTTGTATGTGGCGCTACGCTAAAGTCAAGTGACAACGCTATAAAGACCGTTGCGGTGCTTGCGTCACTCCCTTACCTCTCCTAACAGTTCCTATGGCCACTCGGCCAGTGCGAATGCAAATAGCAAAACCAGTTTTGGGGGAGAGTAGTTTGTAGAACTGTTTAGAAGTGGACTGTTCCTATAACTACGTTCCTGTAACTACTTGGTCGGAAAGCGGCTATTAACACATTATATCTCTGGTACTGTTTACTTTTAAAGGAATTATACATTATAGGTGGAATGACCATAAATGAGGATTACAAATACATTTTATGATAACAAAAAGGACAATAATAATTTGTGTTCGCCCTAACCAGTAAAAGGCTTTGAACGTGGTCTGCTCCAATCTTATCAATGTTGGAGATCACAGGTCCTTCGTTAACAGCTTTGATACGAGCACCCTCGATGGTCAGTCTGGGTATGATTAACGTCTTGATCACCTGGAGAAAGAAACAAAAGGAGAAAAAAATAATACAGAAATTACATTTGTCCTTTTTTGCTTGAGACGATAGGTCAATTAATAACAAATCGCAAAAATATTCCAGTAAGTATTTTTGAGAGCGCAAGAGTGATAGGGACAAAATCATCAAAGGTACAGACAATGAGAACATTGGTGGATATGATAAAAGGCACTACTCACATCAGGTCCTAATTCAGAGAGCCCAGCAATGCAGCCATATCGTGTCGTCCATTGGGTTCTCTCATCTAACCAGCTCTGCAGGCATTTGAATGTGAGAAAGTCGAAAAGAACAGGATGGTTCATTGCTAGTAATGAACCAGGAGTTCTACTAAAAAATTAACAGCATTGCTTTACTATGTCACTTAAACTAGAACCACAAGGCTAGATAAACTATGGAACTACATAAATTAAACGTATTTAGGAAAAGTGTCGCTTTCAAAATCACAGATTAATTTGAATTAAAAACTCAAACTCCAGGTGGGTTCAGCTTTTGGTGGTTCTAGTTTTAGGAAAACACTAATCTCCTGCCAAACTATGTACCTTAGTGAAAGTCTTGGTGATTCGGGACTGGATGTTGTTAGTGGTGGTGCTGAAGGTCTTGCAGCTCTGGGCCATGAGGCGGGCGGCAAAGTCTCTCAGGGCCCAGTGGTTGTCGACGTCCGGCCGCAGACACAGCTGCTTGCTCACTATGCATGTCACCACCGCTGGGATCAACTCGTGAAGCTAGATTGGATGTTGAAAACAGGTAAGAGAGACCCAGATAGGCAAGACACAAGTTTTGTTACGAAAAAGAGCTTTATTACCCAAGACACCACAACTATTTCTAATTGAGGTAAGAGTAGTAGTTTGGACAGAATATTCCAAAGAGTAGTAAAGAGGTGAGTGCGGGTCAGAAACAGAAGCGTTTCACACATCTTTCCCAGATGGTTCTTACTATTTCTTTCTCTAGAATTGCACAGCCAAGTCAATTGGTCAAAAACTTGATTGTCCATTGAGGACAAAAAAAAATTGACTATCAAGTTTTGGGGTTTATAAATGTTAAATGTCAGGAGAACCCTAAGAAGAATTTTGGCTATGCAAAATGTAGTCCACTCTGAATAACATATTATAGTTTTAAAAACTGTTGAAATCAAATACTTTATCAGTAAAATACATATTTGCAGAATGTCAGCTTTCGTCTGGTATCTTTTTGTACCCACTTCCTCCACAGGATTTCCTTCTATCACCACATTTGAGAAGAAATTGAAAATAGACATTTTTACTAGGTAAAATAGTTGGCCTTGGAAATGTTGTTTGAAATTACCTCTAGACTTAACAGCATTTGTACCGGGGAATACTAACACACACACACGCACGCACGCACGCACGCACACGCGCGCGCGCGCACGCACGCACGCACGCACACAGACAGTTGTGCTCAAAAGTTTGCATACCCCTGGATAATTGATAATAGTTGTACCATTTTTAAAGAAACATCAGTGCAAAGCAATATGTTTAAAGCATATGGGCAAAGCAATATGTTTACATTTCTCATGGGATTCATATTCAACTGAAGGTCATAACAGAATGGCACAATCATATAACAAAACACGGCACCAAAGAAAATAATTGAAAATAATTGAAAATGACCCATTTAAAAAAGTCTGCATACCCTCAGTTCTCAATACAGTGTATTTCCCCCTTTAGCATCAATGACAGTGTGCAGTCATTTGTGATAGTTTTCTATGAGGCCCCAAATTCTTACAGGTGGTATAGCTGCACAGGTCATGCAAAGTCTTTGGTCATCTTGCATGAACCGCACGTTGGAGATCTCCCTAGAGTAGCTCGATTATATTAAGGTCGGGAGACTATAATGGCCACACTTTAGAACCTTCTGCTCTAACAACTGGAGGGTCAACTTGGCCTTGTGCTTAGGGTCATTGTTATGCTGGAAAGTCCAAGAGCGTCCCATGTGCACCTTTCATGCAGAAGAATACAAATTGTCTGCCAGTATTGTCAGATAACATGCTGCATTCATATTAGCCGCTTTCCGACCAAGTAGTTACAGGAACGTAGTTATAGGAACAGTCCACTTCTAAAAAGTTCTACTAACTACTCTCCCCAAAAACAGGTTTTGCTATTTGCATTCGCACTGGTCAAGTGGCCATAGGAACTGGTAGGAGGGATAAGGGAGTGACGCAAGCACCGCAATAGGCTTTTTTTTTTTTTTGCGTTGTCACTAGACTTTAGTGTAGCGCCACATACAAACATTAAACTGTGAAATGTTGTAACACTGGGTGTATGATTGGAGATAAGTGTGTAAATATCTAATGCGGATGATCTGGTTGTTTTCAGCCCAAGTAGTGCTGGGTTCCTTCCGCGTTTGTTCAGATTACGATGCTTGAAAACGAAATCCAATACAATTTAATAAAAATAATGTTGTGTTGATAATGTCCTAATAACGGAGTTCGAACCGCGGCGTTTAAAAACTAGGCTGGAGACCAGCATAATATGTAGTATTATACACAACAGACAAACGAAGCGACCGGCGTAATTTATAAGTTGGACCAATCAACGTGGACCTGGGAAAAGGGAAAATGGAAAGACCCTGCTCTGGAGTAGGAGC
>JACXGM010039911.1:0-10455 GCA_016801145.1 Umbra pygmaea
ATTATTATTATTATATATGTATACCCATATATAATTATATATATTTACCGTGGGTAAATAAAACCCCTTTTGTGCAACGGTACATTTCTGCCTCTGTGTCCTTGTTTGCACCACGACCCCACGCCTCTGTTGCTAGCCTCTGGTGTCCTGTGCGGTGTGGTTGGCATCCCACTCCCCTTGTGGGGAGCAGAACGTAACAGAAACGTCGACCTTACACTGTGTGGTGTTAGTGCGTAACAATCTCAATTTCTTCTAGTGTAGTGTACACTCAGGCTGAGCCTAAGAATCAGATGAAAAATATTTAGTTTGTCTACATTAAATTGTAAATTATTATAATGGCATGTCAGTACAAAATTATGGCACATCCTATCTCTCAGGAGCAATCAGCCAATCAACCAATTCTCCTCCAACAAATGTTTACATTTGTAACATTTTCGTCATTTAGTGGATGCTCGTTTCCAGAGCAACTTACAGTGAATCCCGGGACATCCTTCTAGAGGAATGCAGGTTAAGGTGCCTTGCTCAAGGACACAATGCCCTTTGGCACAGTTGGGAATCGATCCAGAAACCTTCTGACTACAAGTCTGACTCCCTCACCCCTGAGCCGTCTGACACATAAAATATAACATACCATGCTAACGAGTTCTGATTGTGAAATTATGATTTGGATAACAACAGCATGTTATATAGATGGAAGGGTGGGGTCATGAAACAAACAATATGTTAAAATAAATCTGTGCAGCACACATGGTCCTCGTAGTAGGTTTTATTTTTGTTATTTTTCAATAAACCCTTTATTTTGACTATTCTCAAGTGTTTCCTGTCTTCTCCTTGCTGCTCACTGTTACAAACAGGGGCATCACTAGACCCAGACTTCAATTATTTTTCGTCAGCCCCCAGTGTTCTGCAAGCTGACATAAACACAGCGATGGAATCAACATTTTCAAGGTGAGCTGACAGATGCTTTGTGAATGGTGACTTCTGCATGTGCTGTGTTTCAATTGTGCAGGCTAGCAGGAACGATTGTCCCCATCTATCCATAGACAATATATGAAATTGACCAAGCGACCTCCACGGAAACCAGTGATGTCAATTAGAAGCACATTTCCTGTGACGGCTACTCATAATGAGCAGCCTCAAACTGAGCTTGACGACAAAGTGACACCAAAATGAACGGGAGTCTATGGAATGCTAACGGAAGTTGATGGCTTGTTAGCCTCAGAATCTCCCCATACGAGCTTCAATTTCTGGGTGCTGGCTTACCCCCTTGCACCCATCAATGCATCTCAACATGGTACTGTGTTGTTGAACTGGAAACTATAGGCAAAGTCGAATTTGGTTTCTAAAAGCAAATTTGTTTTTATTTGTCCCAATATTAACAGCATGGGTGGAAGAATACCATGCTATAATTAATAAAACTATGAATTTTGTATTCATTCCCGGTTATTGGATAGTTTAACACTTGTAGTAACTGCAGTAGCCTACTGCAGTTACATTGTAGTCTAAGGATTTGACCATGTATAGACTGGTATATTTTGTATGAAGTGTCTTGTATTATGGTATTACTGTGCGTAAAAGTGTGTTCTAATCTGCGGCTTGAGGTAGATGGTAGTTTCCAAAATATCAAAGTTTTTATAAATGGTAATTTCTAAAATGTAGATACTTTCTAGATTTCTCTCTGCTGTCAATTTTAAATTAGGATCTGATGAGATAAGAGAGAAACATTGTGAGAGAAATATCTGTGCCATTCCATAGGATATCATCTATAAATCTTTTCCTAAGAATGACATGATGGTGATATGGATTTTTTTTTAAAACATTATAAAAATAAATCTCTTCCCAGTGCCCCCTGAATAGATTGGCATTGTTAGGGGCAAAAGCAGCACCGATCCCCATAACTGTGAAAAAGCCTAAATTCATTTATTAAGCATTCATTAAATGCAAACACTAATTTCTACTAGTAAATAAAATGTTTGCTTATGTTGTTGTTTGTATACGTGGTTTAAGCACATTACACCATTGTTCTGTACATTACTTGGAAAAAATATACTCATTGCAATGTCCATTATAAAGTTTGTACTACAGAACATCAGTGTCAATTCCTAAATATTTTATAAACTGTTCAGGTGCAGGATTAATTTCAGTCACATTTAAAACAGGATGAAGTAGCCCACATAAAATGTAGCTAATGTAATTAAACACAAGCAAACCCCCAGCCTGGAGTTGTCTGGGCCCCGAGTGTTTTACATGTCTGGTGACGCGCTTGGTTACAAATCAGCGGTTTGGAATCATGAAGTGACTTGCTAATGTAATTTCCCTATCATTTAAGCAACCAAATTGTGAAGTTATTGCAAAACCCTCCCCATCTAAATGTTATGAAATAAATTACGTTTTTGATGTTTGATCATCCATTTGGACCCATTCCAAAAATTAACTTGTCTTTCCCATTTGACTAACTATGCATCCATCAATAAATATAAAAAAACACACAACCAAAAGTAAAAAGACAAAGAAACCTCTGAATTGTCTTTTGAATAGACTAAATTGATTTTTTTTCCACCTCATTCAATAGAATTTTTAAGTAGCTACTGTTGCTTTTCTATCTGCAGTAGGTTCAAAGCTGGGAAATATCTAAGCACTTAGAGGGTAGATAAGCAAATGTAATTTAGTTAACTAACTAGCAAAACATTTCAATGATTGTACTAGCTAGCTATACTGAACTTTATGTGCCACTTTTGTGAACACAGATTAAAGATGCAATATGATATATATGTATTATAATAAATCGAGAAATGAAGCCGATACTATCTTTTCTGACAACATGTACGTTCTGTGACAGAATTTATGTTTTGACCTGTGTGTTATCAACTGCCCATTTTGACAGCACGACCGGGTTGTCAGGCATACCTTTTTCAACACTGGTTGTCCGTTTTACATATTGGACCTTTAAGCCTAGTCCTGGATTAAATAATCAAGTTGAATGGAAATCTACACTGATCTTACTTTTTAGTGCAAAACTAGGCTTAATCCTTGTCCATGAAACTGGTTAAAAGTTAGTATTTTATTGTTGTGGTATGCTGTCTATTGATATGCACAAACTAATAAAAAAGTATACATTACATTTTAGAATTTGAAACAAAATGTTCCTGAATTTTAAAGTTAGACATTTCAAGAATCAAGCATAGGATTCCTATATTACTTATTGGAGAGGCATTTTTGTGCTACGCCACACTGCATGAAAAGAGGTGTATCTAAACTGGAAAAATCCTCTATACTCTAGTGATAATCGGTAGTTTGTTGTTTGTTAGGTGGACTAGAATACTCCTGGATACGTACCAGGTTTGTGCCGTATTCCGGAGTATTCCAATCCAGATACAGATCTTTTCACACAGCTACAGCCAATAAGTTGCCATAGTGATTAATCCCCTGGGAGTACCTGCAAATTAACCAGATTTGTAATTGCAGGTTTATAACTAGGCCACAGGTAGCATTCAACTGGTCAAGTCTTACTTTTGATTGGTAGCCCTCCTCAAAAATTTTAACAAATTTGCTCAGATTTCAAACACACTTCTTTCACATTGTCATTATGGGGGATTGTGTGTATAATTTTGAGGGAAATAATTAACTTAATTAATTTAGGAATAAGGGTGTAACATAAAATGTGGATAAAGTGAAGCGCTGTGAATACTTTCGGATGTACTGTATATTTGAGCTGGAATACAGTGAGGAAGAAAAAAGGGAAGGGCTCCTGCCCAACTTTATCGTTTGAATCCATCTAGCTGCTGTTTTGCTACTGTCCACCAGGGTCAAGCTTTCGATGGCAACAGAGACAGAAAATGTTTGTTATAAAGAGTGGACAAGTAAATGTTTTTGCTTTCAACCATCTCCAGCCAAGAAGATGATTACATCTGTTTGTTTGTTTTTTATCCTGAAAAACAACTGGACAAACCAGCTATGTCCAGGCAGTGTAACATTAACAGGTACTGTATTTCAGCAAATATACCACGCGCAATATGCACATTTGTACAAACGGCGCACCCCCCCTGCACACTATACAGAATGTTTTTTACAAAACACAACTACAGTTATAAATTTTTTTCTGTACTGTTGTTATAGACCAGCTTAGTGGAATACGAAATAAGTTGTGGTTCAACATGTATTTCAATATTCAAACGTGCCTATACGTTATTAAAGCTACAGAAGATGGCTAACATTGATGGGAAGATGGATGGAGCCAAATACAGGACCATTCTGGACCTGATGGAGTCTGCAAAAGACCTGAGATTGGGACGGAGATTTGTCTTCCAACAAGACAATTATCCAAAACATAAAGCAAAATCTACAATGAAATGGTTCACAAATAAACATATCCAGGTGTTAGAATGGCCAAGTCAAAGTCCAGACCTAAATCCAATTGAGAATCTGTGGAAAGAACTTGATTCTTCACAAAAAATTACAGTTTAATATCTTTGTGTTTGAAGCCTGAAATGTTGCAAAAGGTCCAAATGTTCAAGGGGGCCGAATACTTTCGCAAGGCACTGTATGTTTTCATGTCTGAATTGTCCAGTCTCACTGGAAAAAATAATCACCAACTAGTGGCTGGATAAATATTAACATAATGTCAAATATCAAATAGGCTAATTGGCATCCAACCAGAAAAACTATAATTGTTTGTTTTTATTGAGTACTTGGGAAAAGACCTAGTGGAAGTCAATGATAGCCGATAAGATGTCTCATTTGTGCATATTGTTTGATAATTTCAACTTCATTTCAAAATCTATCGCTGACAGATAATGGTTAAATCTGTAGAGTACCTACTGATTATAGTTCATAACAGATGATTATTGTGACTCATTGTCAATTTAATTAGATACAGTGTTTTGGGAGCTAGTAGGCCAAGGGCTGAGCTGAATATAATGTCTCCTGTGGAATTGTGTGATCGATTCAACTTCATTTCTAAATGTATCGGTGACAAATTGTGGTTATATCTGTACCTACTGAAGCCATATGCTGTACCTGTCAGACTATTGTGATTGGTTGTAAATGTAAAAAATATATATATTATCAATAGCTAGTAGTTAACTAGTTTACACTAAATTTAACATCAACAAAGCAACTCGCAGGGCGCAGGCACAAAGTTTGCATGGAATTCTGGACGTTGTGGTGTCAAAAATAGACCAAACAGAAACGGACGAACAGAACAGTACTCTCATCTGTTTTCAGAAACCGTGACAGAAAAAGCACTGTATATGACAATCAGTCTAGAGTAAAGTTTTTAAATACTATAATAAAAATGTTTTATTTACTCAATGTTCTTTTAAGAAATGTGTCTAACATGGACATCAGTTGTCCATTTTTCCCACCGTACTGGAGTTCTCTCCTCCGCTGTTATGGTGTCAGATCGATGCCAAATGTTGCACGTGCATAGTATGGCTTGTGCAAACAAGATTGTAAATTTCCAAGAGGAGAACATGATTTGTGAGTATAAAAGTTGTTGCAACTGCACATGAGTTACCAGAAGGAATTCAATTTATTGCCCGCAAGCTAAGACCTATGTGAAATTTACATATAAACCTGAACATCTGATTTGTGAATGCAGCTCAAATTCATCAATTAGCACTCCAATATAAGGAGGTAACATAGCAGCATGAGATGGAATTGTTTTAATATAACCTAAAAAAAGCTTTGAGGCCCTCCAAAGAATTGCACTGCCTTCCCCCTGCCCCCTTAAGAAAAAACCTTGAAAACACCTCCCACGTTTTTATGTGGTAATAGATTTTGTCGCGGGGAGAGTTTATTTTTTTATTTTGTCCTGGGGATGGTCATGTCATTTTATAACAAATGATTGTCACAGCTCAGGCTGTGCCAGTTGTCTATCAGGACCTAATTAACTGATTGCTTTTTTGTTATGTGTGCAGTTCTCCCGGACAATGACATAATTTCCCACCAATCACCTGTCTTGTTTTCTGTTCACAAACAAACAACGAGCTCATTGAAAAAACTCAGGAAGCCTATCCCTTGTTGGAAAGTCCTACAGTTTCCGAACCAACACTGCAGTTCAGAAACCCTTGTGTGACGTCCGAAACCTCAAACGTCATCAAGCCTCTGTCTTTTTGCTTCGAACAAACTTGGTTGAAATCTTGAAACAAGCCTTGAGCTGCCGGGGTTGTTTATCCCATCACTAGTATTTGTCATGAGAAGGCAGCGGCATACCCCCAGGAGGACCAAAAGATGTACTCGTGGCTTTGCTGGCCAACACAGCAAGAGTTCGAGGATAAAAGAAGGTGCCATTCCCTTAGATTCTTCAAGGGATTTTTTCCTTCAGTCTCCTGTCTATGGTGTGTCCTTTGGTCTCCTGTCTATGGTGTGTCCTCCTGCCCAAAGTCCCTTGATGGCAGAGCCTGCTGCCACGCAACTTCAGCCAGAAGACCCCACAGCACCGGTGAGCCCGGCTGTGGTGATAGTGGCTCCTGCTCCAGCTGTTCAGCCACAGGCAGAAGAAGAGGCTCCGCCCCCTGCTGCCGTGTCTTCCCCACTAGCCATGGAAGAGGCTCCGCCCCTGATGCTGTTTCCACAGCAGCCGTGGAAGAGGCTCTGCCCTCTGCTGCATTTGTCTTCCCAGCAGCCGTGAAAAAGGCTCCGCCCCCTACTGCTGTTGTATTCCCAGCAGCCATAGAAGAGGCTCCACCCCTAGCTGCTTTGAGTTCCGCTCATTTGGGGGAGGTTACTGTCACAGCTCAAGCTGTGGCAAGTGTCAATCAGGACCTAACTGACTGATTGCTTGTTTGTTATGTGTGCAGTTCTCCCGAAAAATGACAATTTCCCTTTTTTTCTGTCACTATTATCAGCTGTCAGCAATCCATTCATTACCCATTGTCATTGTCGGTTATTGTTGCCTGTATGGTGAGTCTCTGCCCGTTTCAGCAGCGTTTGTTGTTTTGTTAATCCTGTTATAATCTCCTGCAGTTGTGTACGCTTCACTCTCCTGTTTAGCACCACGTTAAGAGTGCTATGAGTATTTGTCGTGAGAAGGTTAAAAATCTATGTATACTCAGACATCGCTCGTCCATACTGTAATTCATTAATATACTAGTGAGTTTTCGTCCTGAGATGGTTTAAATCTATGTACACTCATCCATTGCTCATCCCACATTGTACGATGTTATGTGAAGTGAGTGATTGTAACAGTTAGGCATAACAGTTTTTTTCAGGCTTTACTCTCACCTGTGTTGATATACAGTTCCTTGCGAAAGTATTCGGCCCCCTTGAACATTTCGATCTTTTGCCACATTTCAGGCTTCAAACATAAAGATATAAAACTGTACATTTTTGTAAAGAAGCAAAAACAAGTGGGACACAATCATGAAGTGGAATAATTTTTTTGGGATATTTCAAACCTTTTTAACAAATAAAAAACTGACAAATTGGGCGAGCAAAATTATTCTGCCCCTTTATTTTCAGTGCCGCAAACTCACTCCAGAAGTTCAGTAAGGATCTCTGAATGATCCAATGTTGACCTAAATGACTAATGATGATAAATAGAATCCACTTGTGTGCAAGTCTCCGTTTAAATGCACCTGCTCTGTGATAGTCTCAGAGGTCCGTTGAAAGCACAGAGAGCAGCATGAAGAACAAGGAACACACCAGGCAGGTCCGAGATACTGTTGTAGAGAAGTTCAAAGATGGATTTGGATACAGAAAGATTTCCCAAGCTTTAAACATCCCAAGGAGCACTGTGCAAGCGATAATATTGAAATGGAAGGAGTATCAGACCACTGCTAATCTACCAAGACCCGGCCGTCCCTCTAAACTTTCAGCTAATACAAGGAGAAGACTGATCAGAGATGCAGCCAAGAGGCCCATGATCACTCTGGATGAACTGCAGAGATCTACAGCTGAGGTGGGCGAGTCTGTCCATAGGACAACAATCAGTTGTATACTGCACAAATCTGGCCTTTATGGAAGAGTGGCAAGAAGAAAGCCATTTCTGAAAGATATCCATAAAAAGTGTCGTTTAAAGTTTGCCACAAGCCACCTGGGAGACACACCAAACATGTGGAAGAAGGTGCTCTAGTCAGATAAAACCAAAATGGAACTTTTTGGCAACAATGCAAAATGTTATGTTTGGGGTAAAAGCAACACAGCTCATCACCCTGAACACACCATCCCCACTGTCAAACCTGGTGGTGGCAGCATCATGGTTTGGGCCTGTTTCTCTTCAGCAGGGACGGGGAAGATGGCTAAAATTGATGGGAAGATGGATGGAGCCAAATACAGGACCATTCTGGAAGAAAACCTGATGGAAAAGACCTGAGACTGGGACGGAGATTTGTCTTCCAACAAGACAATGATGCAAAACATAAAGCAAAATCTACAATGGAATGGTTCACAAATAAACATATCCAGGTGTTAGAATGGCCTAGTTAAAGACCAGACCTAAATCCAATCAAGAATCTGTGGAAAGAACTGAAAACTGCTGTTCACAAATGCTCTCCATCCAACCTCACTGAGCTTGAGCTGTTTCGCAAGGAGTAATGGGCAAAAATTGAGTCTCTCGACGTGCAAAACTGATAGAGACATACCCCAAGCAACTTACAGCTGTAATCGCAGCAAAAGTTGGCGCTACAAAGTATTAACTTAAAGGGGCCAAATAATTTTGCTCATCCAATTTGTCAGTTTTTTATTTGTTAAAAAAGTTTGAAATATCCAATAAATTTCGTTCCACTTCATGATTGCGTCCTACTTGTTGTTGCTTTTTCACAAAAAATTACACTTTTATATCTTTATGTTTGAAGCCTGAAATGTGGCAAAAGGTTGAAATGTTCAAGGGGGCCGAATACTTTCGCAAGGCACTGTATAGCCGTTGTTATATAGCCGGTGATGGCTTACCGGTAATTGTTTGTTTCTTTTTGCGCTGTCTAAAATAAGAGTACCGTGAATTCCTGCGTTCTCTCCACCACACTCCACATTTACAATGACATTTCAATATCTGTCAGCCATTTGTCTGTACATTTTTTAACATTCCCAATAACAATAGGGTTTTCATAGCTATACCATTAAAGAAATTTAATTGTTCATTTAAGATTTTATAACGATGTTAATCATCTTTTTAAAATGAATAGGAGCGGTACTTTCAAAGCTTGTGGATGTTGTAAGTATATCATCCATCTTTTTGATACCCCCCTATACCCCACTCAGTGGCAATGTAAGGTTTATTTAGATAGGGACAGATGCAAAGAACATAGATAAACTTTATCTGATGTATGTATCATAATGTTTTTAGCTAAAGCTAATTCATGACACTTGTCCCTAGTAGGGCTTTTGGTAAAAAAATACAAATACAAATTAACATCATTAAAATGTAATGAAAGGAAAAAGGAGAGAAAGTATACAGAGAGAACACTGTGTAAAAACTAAATATGAGAGCATTATTGTTCAGGAATTAGCCACAATTTGGTATTTCTTTTTAAATTGGCTAGTGTTGGAATAAATTCAGCCCTGATCCCTGAACAAAATATGTTCCCTGTGGTATTTTGAATGGGGAGCATCCTGCTTTTAATTTTTTAAATGCTTGGGGAGGGTGATGCAATAATATCTTGGACTCGGGAAGGACAGGTCAACAATGTTCGTATTTTCAGGGGGCTTAATTCTCAGTATACCCCATGTCATAAAAAACTAATAGTCCAAACGTATATAATAGCAAAATAGCATTTGATATAAACGGGGGATCTCAATTACATTTGCTTGAGTCCTCACGTCCCCTCTGCTTGACAATCTGAGCTTATTAGAGTTGAATATCAGCATCGATGGGCCCTATTTTAACAATCTAAGTGCACGGCATGAAGTGCATGGTGCAAGTGTGCTTTAGGTGCGTCCAAATTCACTTTTGCTAGTTTGACGGTGGAAAAAAGGGTCCATGCACCGGGCGCATGGTCTAAAAGTATTGTACTAAGTGTCTTCATTAATTCATAGGTGTGTTTTGGGCATAACATGCAATGAACCAATCAGAGTCTCATCTCCCATTCCCTTTAAGAGATAGGGCCCGTATTCATAAAGAATCTTAGTGCAAAGAGTAGCTCCTAGTGAGACAATTCTAAGAAAATTCTTAGAAATGTGGGTGTTTACTCTTAAAATTTAAAAAAAATCCTAGTAAAGAAAAAAGTAATTCAGAAAGCATCTTAACTCTTAAAAGAGGTCCTAAGGCCAAAATTGGTAGGAGTACGGACAATGACTTTTAAGAGGCTTAAGAGTTCCTACAGTAGAGGAGAAAACGGCGGAATTACGAAGAGGGAGAAGAAATCTGTTGCAGACAATGGATGATAGTGAGTCAATAAGAAGCTATAGATTAGATCGTGCAGGAATCATGTTTGTGACCGATCTTATTAGAGACACGCTAACATCTCAGACACAGCGCAGAAATGTCATAGTGCCAGAAATGAAAGTAATCACTACATT
>JACXGM010039912.1:0-10454 GCA_016801145.1 Umbra pygmaea
CGTGTTTTAAGATGCGTTAGACAGCCAATCGCAGGTGACTATGTTGTTACACGCAAATATGCTACATGATTATTGGCTCACATACGCTTTTGGCACCGAAATTTGGCATCGAAAGATAAATAATTTTTCGATACTCGATAGTATTGGAGTATTTCGGTCGGTGCCATAAAAGTATCGATGTTCGGTGCCCAGCCCTAATGTTGAGAAATGTTTGTTTATTGATCACATATGTCGCATCAGCAGTGCCGAAAATGCGATAGTCAATTTTGTTGTTGCGACTTTATGCAATCCATGCATCTATATTATTTGCTTTTGGCAAAAACAGTTTGGATATATTTACAGATGAGATCCTTGCCGTTCTAGCAGTATATAACATGACGGGTTTTGCGCATGTTTACAATATGTAATTAACCAATGTATGTGACGTGCGCGAAAAGGTCCCGGGTACCCTCGGGATGAACAGGTTAAGTACAGTAGGCTATCAAAAATAGTGACATAACACATTGAGCTGATTAATATTAATATTGATTAATCGTGCATGCCTAGTTGGTATCATTACAAAGAGTCCTGTTGCAAAGATTTAGGGGTGATTTGTGTATGTGGGTTGCCGGTGGCGTTGCAAATTTTGGTCATATATTTGTCTGCAAGTTGAACATTTCCAAAACCTTCTCTGCTGCCCTATATATAGTCAGAAAATTCAATTTTTATTTAATGTTTTTATCAACACTTAAGTTAATTCCCATTAATCTATTAACGTAAATTCATGTCTACTCTCTCCCTTTTCATTGCACTCTCTCTTTCAGTTGCGCTTTTGCAGATCATATAAATTAAAGCGTTTATCCAATCAGATTTTTCAACTGTGCTGTCTTGAGGCCTTTCAAGTGAATCCTCATGTTGAAGCAAACGGGACCATATTGTTGTTTGTCATTTAACCAATCAGATTTTGAGCTTGCCATGTTTGGTGTATTCTTTGACACAATGGCTCTTTCTAGCTGGCTTAGCCTTACGTCAGGATATTTCGTGTTGCTGAGAGGAAAACAAAATTAATAACTGAACAAAAACTAGGTTACACCTGATCTAGAACTGTGTCTGGTAGGTTTGAAACTTTTGTTTTTAGCTGTACTGTAGTGCATTAGTGTGAATGTCCTGCCATGTCAGAGCGGCCAAAACGTCAAAAGCATCCTTGACAGGGCGCCAGAGCTTCTTTTGAGTACACACTGCAGCGGTGTGTATGTACAGTTAGTAATTGGTTAGATTTTGACTGAATGGCATATGGAGGAGAAGAAATAGATTTGGTTGCAAATTTACTAAAAGCAATTTTCCAGGAGGATATTTCAAAGAAAGTTTGAAATTGTAACAAAGAATCGACCAAAAGTACAGTGATACAAAATTTCAAAACGGTACTATACTAGCATTTCACATATTCCAATTTTTCTAATTAAAACATTGCATCAAAACATTAATGTTGCTTTTCATTGGAATGAAAGGAGCGAAACATCTGGCAACATCATATCCATTGGAAAATTAATGCTGTTAAATTAGGGAAGTCGGCGTGCCTATGCCTATCATATTGTGTCTGTGTAGAAATGGGAGAGGGAGTGAAACCGGCTGCTTAGAAAGGCAACGCAGCACAGTTGTCCTTAAATAAAACCATGGTGCTCGTAGTAAAACCGCTTACAAGTCTGATAATAAAGGGGAAACAAAAAACTTTGCAACGCCGATTTGAAAAGGTGTTTCAAAATTTGTCTCACAATGACCCTTCAAAAACACGACACGTGTTGTAAAATATCAATGAAAAGTTTATCTTTATGGTTAGTTCAGTGCAATTGTACACATTGTAACACATATTAATTTTCTCACGAAATAAGTCACTTCACTACTGCGTGACCAGTTGTAATATTTCTGTTTTCGGGGGTCCAGCTTCACTCAAAACGCCACCGTGGAAAGTTTAATTCCCACTGTAGGTACTATCATATACAGACAGCCACAGCAGCTATAATGAATTAATGAATTTTTTTCTATATTGTCTAATGCCCATATAGGACACCAGGCACGACACCAGACATTCAAATCACAACCTGGGGCTGGGAGGGATTGCATTTGTTTAATTACATTAGCTATATTTTATGTAGACTATTACATTATTTTTAATAACAGCGCAAATGAAATGAAGTGCATTTTTCTGATGACGAACGCTATTAGTGTCAATTACAAAAAACTCTTTTATTTATCATATTTTTTAAACGCGACTGAAATAAATCCCGGCCTTTGGCAGCGCACAACTGCAGTGTCAAGTGAACAAATTAGAAAATATTTTGGGGTAACACGTTCTGTACAAACCTTATAATGGATGTCGCAATGAGTTCATTTTTCAAATACAAAATTCATACTTTTATTAATTGCAATGTGGTATTCTCCTGTTCGTGACATTATTATTCTTATCATGAAAGATTTGCCAAATGCACAGCAGACTTCATATTGACGTAAAAAATACACATATTTTAGAGACAAGATAGTAATTTAAACTACTGTCACTTGCTTAATTATAAATGTGTAAAACCATTGTTGAATTATTATGGAGACCATCGGAATTTGAACAGGAGGCTAAACCAAAGCTAATGGCTCAGCAGACTTCGTTTTGACTTCGTTTGAATAAAATAAAAGTATTTTAGAGACAATATAGTAAAAAACTGTTTGGGTTAGTTCCATGGGCACTATTCAGTATGATCATATCTCATCCAGTACGAGTGTATGGATGTGTCATACATTTCATACACTATTGAGCATATTACTCAAAAGGTTAGAGTCATAATGAGTTTGATTAAATTATGTTACATATATGCCTTCCTAAAAATGGTCAGATGAATACTGTAGATGTCACCCAGATTGACATTAAAGCCCACCCGAAGAATAGTACAGTAGGTTATATGAATCAAACAGCATTCCACTCAATTTACTGGTGATAAGCGGATAATATGCTTCTAAATATGATTGCATGAGGTTGGAATAAAATTTATTCAGCTGGACAAATATCATGGAATTTATTAAGGCTAAATTATAGCACTATTACGGATTATTGTTTGTTGAAAATATTCTTTTGAAGAACAGCATATTTCTCAATGCAATACACTTCTCTCCTTTAGTTAAATCTTTTACTGGTCAAGCGAGTAACCACGGTGTGTGTGATAAATTCTAGGTCATAGGATCATTTGATTAATCCCACTTTTTTTGCATACGCACATTATTAATTCTCCTAAGTACCAATGTAGGATTTTTTTTAAGTGCAAGCTTAATTAATGAAGCCCCAGCTGTCTGATGTTTGGAAAGCATTTAATTTAGTTGTTAAAATTACTGATGAATCCACTGAGAATGTAATATGCAGAACATGCCGCACATTTTTGTTTTTAAATATGAAGGCAAGTCGCATCTCTGCAGCAAATATGCTGCCTGCCAGTGCACAGACTTTATACAACACATTGTTGTAGCTTGTCTTAAAGTAGCTACAAGCCTTCATAACCATTTCAATTTATTGAATAAAACGATTTTCTGTCCTACAAAATGTGGCTAAACGACTTGATATAATTTGAGTCAGGGTCTCTAAGTACATACGTACGTATGATCTACTGTGTAAATTTTGTTCTTCCTTTTTTAACTTAACTTTATTGTACTTTGCATTACATACTTGTCCAGTTTGTATCATTTGATTTGCCAACTGAGTGTCTTTTTTCTAATGTACTCAATGAAAACAATTATAGTTTCTGGTTGGATGGCAATTATTTGACATTTTACATTGTGTTGTTATTTATACAGACACTAGTTGGTGATTATTTCCGCAAGTGAGATTGGGCTATTAAGACAAGAAAAAATCACTTAAATGTATTAGCCAATTTCAATAATGAAATACTCGTTGAAGTTTTCACATAGTAACATGTGGGTACCACTTTTTGGGAATAGCTGTTTTCATCTAATCAGCATGTGGGGAATTGTGTAACATTTGTAACACAATGACTAGCTGAGTGCCCATCAACGCGCGTGCGTGCTTTATGTGCTAAAATACGGTATATCCAGTGGTGTAAAATAAACTAATAATACAGATAATTGCCAATTACACAATATGATTGCTGTCTGCTCAAATAATTGTGATCAGGCGATAATGTAATAATTGCCACATGGCTATTCGAAATACATATTTTTTTCTGATAGGTGTTTTCATTATGACAGTTGTGCTGGTTACTGATGTGTGCTGTTCTTTTTAGTTACGAGGTCCAGTTGGAGAGTCGTGTGAGAAGGAAAGGACTGGGAAAGTTCCTCATCCAGATACTACAGCTCATCGCCAACAGGTGTGTATTTTATTAATATTAGCATAATTTAATGCAAAAAATAAACCCAAACAATGGGCTCAACATAAGGGAGAGCAACATGCTTTTATTACAACAGATCTCAAAGTCTGTGTGGTGAAGTGGGCTAAGTCGCTACATTGCATGACAGCTTATGTCATGATAGTCATGGGTTTGAGCCTGACTGTGGGTTATCTGACTTTCCCAGGCCTGTGGGTTCATTCGTAAAAGTATAGTCAGTGAATGTAATCATCCTGTGCATGATCTGACTAAAGGCTTGCTTGTTGAATGAGCAGTGTGAAATGAGCAGCTGGCCGACGTGTGGTTGGATGAACCATGTGAGCGTCCTCCCCATCCCACAGATTTGTCAAGCGAGCTGCAGAACTGCTGACAAGAATTTTTCTGATTGTTTTCCTGATTTTTACTGACTCAGAAAAGTCAACTTATTAAGTCTTTCAGAGGGATGCAGTACTCTTGAAATTGCTAAGATATTAGGGCATAATCACAGAACCATCAAACATTTTGTTGCAAATAGTCAACAGGGTCGCAAGAAACATGTTGAGAAAAAGATTCAAATCTTTGGCAGTTAATTTGCGAACACTCCAAGTGAAGCTACCAAGAACACATTATCCTTCAGTGCAATCATATTCCAGAACTGTAACTAGGGCTGGGCGATAAATCGATTTTATCGATTAACTCGAATTTGACGTTTAGGGTGATTTGTTTTTAACAAAAATCGGTTTCTCTAACTTCCACAACCAACAATCCCCTTAAAAATGTTTGTTTAAAAGCGATTGCTACCAAATGTAGCAGCACAACAAATTCATTCCAGAATCTTAAACAGAGGCATGCAGCCGAGTGGGAGGTGTGTGCCTCACAACGTAACGAGCAAGACCGTTAAGACAAGAAAGGGCCCCGGTGGAAAGCAGTCACGGATGCAGTGGCGAAATGCGTAGCAGGAGATATGGTGCCCATATACACTGTGGAAAAGCCAGGGTTTATTAACATGCTTAAAGTTATTGACCCCAGGTATGCGCTGCCAAACTGCAAATATTTTGCCGAAGTTGCCTCGCCTGTACAACAGTACTCGTGAAAAGATCCACCACAACGGACCTTTGGTCCAGTTGAACGATGCAGACCTATGAGTTTGACTGTGCATTTTATTGACAACTGGACATTGCGAAGCATCTGCCTTCAAACAACTTACTTTCCTGATGACCATAAAGGTGAAATACAGGTGCTCACCTGTATGACAACAGACAGCGGCACCAACATAATAAAAGCTCTGAGAGAGAATGAGTGGCCCAACCTCCAGTGCTTTGGACATAAACTGCACAACGCAATAGGTAAGAGTTGAATGGCTATGCATTCACGTGATGTTGATTTTTTTTACACATGAACAGCCTAATTAATGCATGTTGTAATTAATGCAATTTAATGAAATCAATACATATTTCCACAAAATGTACATGCATGATTAATTGTGTGTGTGTGTGTGTGTGCCCCCTTAGTGTGCATTAATAACATGTGGAAATGTGAAAGACTTACTTGGACACTGACCACTAGTGACAGTAAAAGTTATTTTCTTTGTATTTTCATTCTTTATTGTACAGAGAATGGTGTGAAGGACCCACAAATCGGTTTGTAAAAAGGCGGTTGCTGCCTTTTTCCTATACCCTGTGAAGAATGAACTCTTGGATGTGTCCTCACTTATGGACCCCAGGTTCCGTACAACCAAGGTGGAACAAGTGAAGAAAAGAGCTGTCACTGAGCTGATGTCTCTGCCTGCTGAAGAAAGTACACCACAGCAGCCTGGTCCAGCTGTGCAGGTGTGCCAGAGAGAAGCACAGCCTCCACCCAAAAAGAAAATTACTTTAGCTGCTTTCTTCAAGAAGAATGTGGTGGAAGTGTCATAAACCAAACTTTCCAAGGATCAGTAATCTGGCCAAAAAAATACTTGTCTGTCCCTGCTACAAGTGCCCCATAAGAGAGGATTTTTAGTGTGGGAGGGGGCATTGTTACATGTAACCAGGCATGCCTCAAACCAGAGGTAGTAGACAGGCTTGTCTTCCGGCCAAAAATGCATTAAAAACAAATGTTGAATCTAAAGTAATGGATGCAGATGTTTCATTTTGTTTACAATTTCAGGGATTCAGGAAAACTGTTTAGTTTTGTTTGCACTTTATGAATACCAGTGTAAAAAGTATCTAATTTAGTAATTTGTGTTACATTTATTTGACCAAAAATGTTTTATCAAAAAGGGACACAATTTTATTTTTTATATATATTTTAAGTTATTTTGAAGGTGCATTGTGTCACTGTAAGTTTGAAATGTTATTATTAAAGATTGAGCTAATTTGACCTTTTTGGGGTGAAGACAAACTCAACTCTCAAACCTACAGACATTTTTTAGAAGACACTTTCTACAAGAAGTTTTACAGGAAAAATTCTACATCTTTCAAGAAGACCATGATTTTTATGCAGGACAATGCTCCATCATATGCATTGAAGTGATCCACTGTGTGGCTAGCCAGTAAAGTTTTGCCCCCTTCCTCACCTAACCTAAACCCGATTGAGAACTTGTGGTCCATTCTTACATGATCAATTAACGGTGAAGGAAAACAGTACACAACTGAACAATGAGTCAAAATGAGTTTTTATTAGTCTTACTTAAACAGAAGAAAATCAACACGTGAGATTGGAAACTTTTTTGTTTTTATTTAGTTGCATAATTATTCTGAACTCTAATAGTTGCCCAACAATTGTGCACACAGATATTTTCTAAAGAAATATCTGTGCACATAGATATTTTCCAAACATACAGCCAAGGAAACTCTCAATTGGTTTCAAAGAATGAAAATGAAGTTGCTAGAATGGCCCAGCCAATCACCTGACCTAAATCCCATAAAAAATATATGGAAAGAACTGAAGATCAAGATTAATAGAAGAGAACAAGTAGATGCCAGGAAAATTGCCGAACGCAGCAGCCACGTATCGGCCGATCCCGATATATCGGCAGGCCGATAAAATTGGTCTATCGTGTGTGTGTGTGTGTGTGTGATGTACGGCTGCACGATTATGGCTAAAATGATAATCACAATTATTTTTGATCAATATTAAGATCATGATTAATTATCATGATTTTGTTTAACCCAAACAAATTTTATTGTTACATAGGCTAATTATAACTGCTTTCACATCTATATTGTGCTACATTCCTGCTAATTTACAAATATAATGTACCAAAATTCAGTGCATCTCCTTAAAGAATAAATCAAATAAAATGGAAGAACGTATGTATGTTTTGTTGTTTTATATCTGTAAAAGCATGTAAACCATGATGAGTAAGGCTTTTCAATGCATATTGTCAAGCTCTTCGGGCTCCTGGACCAGTGTGCAACATTTGGTGGCCATACAAACAAGTCAACATCAAAATGCTGCACCCATTTCTCACTATATTTCTATACAGTTTTGAAATCCCAGCAATTTTTCACTTCCAGAAATTATTGGTGTTTGTGCAGGATGTCCTACATCATTGCAGAGTTATTTTGTCATTTTCGCTTCCTACATCCCATCTGTAATGTGTTTAGTAAAAAGACAGTCTAAAAAACATGACCGATTTTGAGACACAATAGTTCCGGCTCAACCCACAGGGATGATCTACCACTCATTCTTTTCGTCAGATCTCCCTCTTTTCCAACGGTACAGATATAGTTGCTGGCATGTACGGTTCGCGAGATGATTGCGCTTGACGCTCTGGTTTTGGTTATCACTCGATCACGCAGATTTGATCATGGGAAGCCAAAATCGTGATTGTGATTACAATTTGATTGTAAAAGCCCTAATGTACTGTATGTTTGTGTACTGTATATGTATGTGTGTATACATTTTCACATGGTGAGAATGTTATTTTCTGGGCTGAATACATTTTTAGAAACTACAAACTATCTCCTGAATACAAATCACTCATATCTTTATCACAAGTGAAGTTACATAATTTTAAAGTTGACATGAGTCAAAGTAATAAGGGAAAAAACTGCATTCAAAGATTCCATTTTGTTTTTTGTAATTCTATTGAATATTATTGAATTGTTTCAAACAGATTATCAGATTATGTTTCAAACAAATGATCTATGAACAATTTTTTTATCATTACTTGCAGATATTGATTGCATTCAATTAAAACTACTAGAACAAATTATTATGCAAAAATAATATTTAAATTGATTGAAGAAGTGTCCAAAAAAAGTTAATGTCATTGCGATTACCGACGGTTAACAAAACAAATTTAAAAACTTAAGAGAGGATAAAATATTTTCTCAGTTTCTAGACAGTATATCTTGTTGATCCTGTAACTAGCTAGCCAACTGTTTCTATTTACCCAGGCATTAAAATGACACATCACACCATAGACCAAACACACACCTTTTGAGTGGCTGGCTGTTGAATCAGAAACATGTTACAAGTTACAGATTGTGGCTTGTCTGAATACTAAAAACCCGAATTCACTCCAATTGCAAATGTATAGCCTAAAACTATAATTTATTGTTATGTTAGTACTTCAGCAAGTTTAGTACAGTTGTGTGCTAGCTTATGTTTTATCCTCTACATTGGCGATGCTTTCCATATCTCCAATGTGGAGTCAATATTCGTAAATGACTACTTGTGTTGTAATCTATTAATACAGCTAAATCAGCTGTTGGCAACAGTGACCATATTAATGACAAACTGTCAACAAGCTGCTACTTAGTTTTCTATTAGGCTGTTGTGGTTGCTTGACTAAACTTCAAGTTCAAACAAATGACAGGAGTAATTTGTCTTTTTTGTTTACCTTATAAATTCTGACAATATGTTTCATAACATGCAAGAAGTGTTTCATAATTACAAATCCAAGTAAATATGAATCCCGATTCAACTACTAAAAATACATTTGAGCGGTTATTTTGAAGAGATTTGTTGGTTCTTTATCCAAAATCATGTTTTTGGGTGTAATCCAGGGAGCTCTTATGTAAAACGTGAGAGGTTATATTTTGATTTATTTTTCATGTTATACATTTGAAAGCTTTTCTTGAGTTTCATCCTTCTGCCAACGGAGGTGCAGTGTCTAATTTTTTCAAATGTTTGAGCATATGCATGGGTTAAAGTAGGGCTGGGTGATGAATCAATATAAAGTTCTTTAATGGTAAAAAAATAAAATATTGATGACAAACGTGGAGTGTGCATGGAGGACCACAAGTTCTCAGGTCAAGCTTGCTTTTTTATAAATCCCGAAGTTTGCTTAGAATCTAGTCTACGCAATATTTTGTGCGTACACAATATTTGAAACCCCAGAACTGTTAAAATCAACTTGTATGTGTCTAAAATTGCTAACTGCCTCCAAAATGCTGGGTTGAAAGTGTCACTATGTTTTCTAGAAATTCCTCATTTAGCAATATACATGTATGCTGTAGAACAGGGGTTCCCAACATTTTTAGCTTGTACACCCATTTACATTGTAATCACAGCACGCACCCCCTAAAATCTTTCTCTCTGAAGAATGTGATATGCAAAATTTCAATTCTCAGTTTTCATACTGAGAAATAATCACATCGATTATACTGACGATGGAAACAGCATACATACATGTAGAAATATTGTAATTTTTGTGATGTGTGGGTCTCATTATCCTATCCTTTTTTAGCCCACATTTATTTTTATTTTTTTATTTAACCTTTATTTAACCAGGTGGGCACGGTGAGAACAATTTCTCATTTAAAACGGCGACCTGGCCAAGATAAGGCAAAAAGGTGCAAGTACAGACAGAGTTACACATAAATACAAATACACAAGTATTACACAATGGGTACAATAAAGACGAGAGATAAAAAATACAGTTGAAATACAATCGAAATTGAACGAGGTAGATGTAAGTACATGTTCAATTAGTGCAAGAAATCTTAGGTTTAGAGGTAGATCGAATTAGTGTACATGGCAGGCAAATATAATGTAATAAGTTAACATTAGTATGAAAATTTACTGTGCAAATGGTGGCAGTGCAAATAACAGTTGAGAAATAATATATTTAAAATAAATACTGTTCAAGTCAGTATAAACACAGGTGCTTATTTGGCAGAGTGC
>JACXGM010039913.1:0-10454 GCA_016801145.1 Umbra pygmaea
ATCCCCGACCTCCGCCCTAGCAAAAACTACGCTATTTACATGCTACGTCATGATCTACTAATGTTCATATTGAACGTTATTCGAGTGTTCAGTTTAGTTCCCTACAAACGTAATTGACCCTCTCATACGTTCATATTTGACTAATTTCGGTTTTACAAAATAGTTCCCTCAGAACGTATTTAATGTGATTTAGGGCTGCTCAGTTGCTGTCCTTTCTTGCTATCACTTGCTCTCAATTCTCTCTCTCTCCCATGTAGATACAACCCTTCTCCTAAAGAAGATTCCAAGTACAGCAATTATTTTGCCGTCGCCTTGCATAATTGCTTCTTGTTTTTCCTAAAAGCACCTGTTGATATGAGTTCCTCCATGAACCACCAATGACAAGCGACACTTCGACACTTTCTTCTAACTCAAAGTAATTGTCCGCTCTTTATTTTTCTAACTTGTTTTTTTTTCTTGTTCGTCTTCTTTCAGGTGGTGAATATCAAAAAGAAAATGAAGAAAAAGAAATATGTGAATTCTGGAACGGTGAGCCAAGCCTACGCACTCCAACTATCTTTCTCTACTCGCTCTGCTCCTTTCTTGTTTCTTCGACTGTTAATTATGATGGTTTCCCCCTAGTGTCTCTGCTGAAAGGAGTACTGGTACTGAACATAGACTGTGAGTGTCAAAGCAGGTTTCACTCATTAACTGGTATCTCATCTTCCTTCCCCTTCCCGTTAATTAAAACCAGGGGGAGAGTGAAAGACGAGTAACTTGCGTCCGCTGTATCTGTCCAAAGATGTTAGACAACGGTCCCCGTCTCTGTCAGACAAACAGGCTGAGAAAAGATGGGTTCTAGCAGCCAGCTTACTAGCTAGTTACATTGTCTCATAGAATTAAAGGAGAGACAAGGGACGTAAGGTAGGAAGGACAGGTAAGAAAGAGGAAAGATGGAAGGAAGGATGTGAAAGCTCTCACACTCCAGGAGAGATCAAAGAGTGGGAGTACTGTAGTTAGCATCTCACAGCGCATGGTGGCGACGATTAATGCAATATCGGCTAGGCTACGATGACTGATTACAGGGCCTGGCTCCCATGTCCCCATCTGTTGCTGCTCTGTCTCTTTCTCTGTCTCTCTCTCTGTCTGTCTCTCTCTCTCGTCCTGTCTCTTTCTTCAAACCCCAGATGGAGCTGTACAAATGCATGCCACCCGCCTTCTCGCTTAATCTTATTCGCTCTCTCTTGCATATAAATGCTTTCGATCCTCGTTCCCTCTCTCTTTCTCCCTCCATCTCTCTCTCTCTTGCCCTCTCCCCTGGTTTAAAAGAGGCAGCTCATCAGTCACCGACGGCATGTGTCTGATGAATGTAGCTATCACACTGCCTGGTACCGCCATGGCGGAGGAGGTTGCTGTGGTGAGTGGGCAGGATACCATGGCTACATATGGCTGTCTGACTGAACATACGCTGCTGTTGTGTGAGTGCGTGTGTAGGCGGGTGCATCTGGGAGGCTTGGCTGTGGATGGATCCTGACGCTGCTCTTGGTTTCTATCATCCTCTCCCAGGTGACACTTCTCTCATTCTCTGTGGAGTCAGAGTGCACCTTCCTGGATTACATCAAGGGGGGGTGAGCAGCAAGACATGGGAGCACCGTACACCAGGGTTGGGGTACATTCAAACTGAAAGCCGCTGAATCAGAAAGGGACTTTAGTGCAACTAGAAGTAATTTAAGTGTCAATTGTGCTGAAAAAAAGTTTATACTGAATTTTGTGAGCAGGTGATTAAAATGAAAGCTTTTTTTAATCCAGAACTGATCAGATTTTCACTCTAATTGACACATAACACACACACACTTTCTGATACATCACATCCAAAGTACTGTATATTACTGTGCAGCTTAACCGACCAAACATAACAAATATTGTCATGACAATCCATTTCACAGAACTCATATCTGCTCAGCATATGCTATCCAAACAATGCTGTGCATGCATACTACTGTAGATGGCCAAGTTGTTAACTAAACTTTACACTACTTTGGAGGCATTATAATTGCCAGATATTTCTATAGTGATAAAGTGTCCCTCAAAGCCATTGACGCCAATGATTTTGATCATAACATACATCACAGACTGAGAGATTACATTTCAGAGGTTTCAGGGATTTTGTAGATGGAGCACATTGTGACAGTTGACAAGTATGACAGATCTCACTGACACCGTTCAGCGTCTGTGGGTTGACAGTCGTTAGCTCTCCCCCTGCCTGGAGCCTGTGACAGGAGTAATGACACTTCCACTATACACGATTAAACATTAGCTGGCCTCAGTTTTATGGGCAGTGAAAGATGAGACAAAGAAGGAATGGATAATCGGGCTTGGTCAAAAGCCAATCAATGAAAAAAGAGATTCATCCAATCAAAATGACAATTATTGAAATAGAAAAATAGAGCAAATGTTTCTTTGGGCTGTTAGAATTCCATAAAAAATCCTTCAGCTTGTTAAAATGAGCCTTTAGTACCATTAGGCCAAACTGATTAAACAGCTGCACTGTGTAATCAAAATTGCTTGCTGCAGCAAGGGTTTGAACTCTGTATGTAGTACTGTATGTCTCAGTACTTCCATACTGGCTTACTACAATATATACTTAACAATCAGTACTTTTCATTACCAGGGCAGTACCTACTTGTAGTAAGCTGTATGTGTTATGCAATTTGAGATTATGTGTGAGGCATTTCTAGTCAAATAAAGAGACAGTACGCATTTTTTACTATGATTGTTTAGATAATCAAGACTTTTTAGTAAGTAAAAATCCAATCAGGTAACAACTGAAAATGGAAATTGTTCTGTGCTGTGTTGATCAAAGTACATTTTAGACATGTGAGGTTGAATGTCAAAGGGCATGGGCAGTGCAAACCCTGCTGAGATTTCTATTTTAGGCAAGCGATGACCTCATGAATTGCATTTGAGATTTTTTATGATAGGAAGGATAATGCTGAATTGATTTTGAGTTTTGTTTAAAGACTGAACTTGTAATTAACTCAGTTGAACATAGTCATCCAACAAACAGCAAAGCACACAATTTGTTTCTTTTTACGCATGTTCCAGAAAATGCATTACAAATTCATTCTTGTTTCCTTTGTCTTACCACACCTGTCAAGCTTTCATATTTCACATTTTTAAATGTTTTATCCTCAACTTCAGACGGCGGTGGCTTGAGCAAAATAGAATCACTGTAAAGATTTACTCAAACAGAAAATCTAGGTGCTTGAATATTCTTAAAATACTTTTCAGAAAATAAATTATATTGTAAATAGGCTCGGAGAGAGAGACAACAAAATCAGATTTTAGAGAAATCTAGCCTGAATAAACAGACTCTTAAATAATATGTAGTGAACTCGGCCTTCAGTCCTATGTACCAAGGCTAGGTTCCGTCACGCGTTGCCATAATTTCCTATTAATGCATTCCCTGGAATTTTGACAGGCACCTCTGTCTTTCTTCATGTCTTCATCTCTCCTTCCATTCATCCCTGTTTCTCGAAAGGTTAATGAGAACATCTGACTTTCTCCTTTTGGAGTTTTCTGGATGAAACTTTAATGAGACGCTGCAATGAATGCATTCTCTAATAAAGCAGTGGCGTGGCTTAAAGGACAATTTGATTACAGATTTGGTTTCTCTTAATGTGCTCCAGCAATGTAATTGCATCTTTTTGTAACATAGTAGTGTCTTGTCCTTCTGGTAAAGAATGGAAATAGAAATCAAGAATGAGACCTTTCATTTTTCAGTCCTACCACACGTTGACACACCTAGACATACACACACACCACAGACACACACCCCCACACATACACACACACCACAGACACACACCCAGACATACACACACACCGCAGACACACACCCAGACATACACACACACCACAGACACCCACCCCCACACATACACACGCAAGCACACCTCAACAGACACCAATAAACACTAATATAGAATGAATTAATTATATACAGGGTCACTTGAATATGATCACGATTACATTGCAATTAACACTGATTGCTATGTATTAAAAAAACAGCATGCACATTGCGTATGGTAATTAACTAATTCACTTTTGGTAACTAGCCTGAAAGGGCTTATCACATTTATTTATTTATTTAAGTCATATTGTTTGTGTAGTGTTTGTGTGTGTGTCGCCCAGAGTCCCCAGAAAGAAATGATGAGTTTGGGCTTTAAAAATAATTGTGTTAGACTTGTAGGGCGTTAGATGTACCTCTCTTGTTGATTTTTCACTCTAACTTCTCCATTCCCATTTCAGGACTCAGATCAATTTCACTGTGGCCATCGATTTCACTGCATCTAACGGTAAGTGATTCTAAAGGCTGTGTTTGAGAAGGCTAGAATAAATGGTGGTGTTCTTTCACTGTCTCCCTTCTGTAACCTGAGGATAAATCAAGAGTGAGACACACTTAAACCCTCACAACTCCTCAATATTCTGCTTGTCTGCACAAGGTCCAGGTGGCTCGCTACTATTTATCCTACATGCTCACGGTCAATACCACCATATTGTCATCACCATCGCTGCTGTGTCTGTGCCCCAGAATGGCACCTAGTTGCCTGAGGCTATGTGTCATTCTGTAAAGGGAACTGGGCACTAATTGGGACGCAGATATTAGATCAGTGCCAATTTTGTAGACTACAATTGCCTTCCCACATTCTAAAAGGCCACACTTGAGTCTAATCTCTCCTCTTGATGTAGTCAAATATGATGTAGTCAAATATGATGTAGTCAAATATGATGTAGTCAAATATGATGTAGTCAAATGGGGATGCTAAAGGTTTTGAATTGGTTACGGGTGTCTGACAAAAAAAAGAGAAATGAATATTGCCCCAACTGGGTGTACACGCAGTATTGAACTGACAAACGTAGCTACTAACATAAAGCCTAGCCTATATCCACCTAGCTCCCAAGCCAACAAACAAAGAGGTTGTTTGACTCTAGGATGTTTACTGTTGAATCCTACTCTAGGTCATTACGCACTTTTGGAGTAGACTCTCCTCTTTTGGAGTCAATTCTGCAGGCAGGTGATGATCTATGAGGATTTGAAGAAGAAGTAGTAGAGTTCAATGATTTTATATTATTTTGAGCCAGTGAGTAGTATGCTGTTAAGGTTCATTCAAAATGCATTTTAACTTCCTCTCCCATGAATAGACAAAATAGTAATCTAACCGACCTACAGTGAGGAAAAATATTATTTGATCCCCTGCTGATTTTGTACGTGTGCCCACTGACAAAGAAATGATCAGTCTATAATTTTAGTGGAAGATTTATTTAAAGAAAGATGGAATAACACCAAAAAAATCCAGAAAAACACATTTAAAAAAGTTATTAATTGATTTGCATTACAATGAGTGAAGTAAGTATTTGATCCCCTCTCAATCAGCAAGATTTTTGGCTCCCAGTGGACTCTTATACAGGTAACGAGCTGAGTTTAGGAAAAAGGGAGTGCTCCTAATGTCAGCTTGTTACCTTTATAAAAGACACCTGTCCACAGAAGCAAGCAATCAATCAGATTCCAAATCTCCACCATGGACAAGACCAAAGAGTTTTTCAAGGATGTCAGGGACAAGATAGTAGACCTACACAAGGCTGGAATGGGCTACAAGAGTCATTATTATATTGTCACCATGGTGCACTGAAGTCCAGGATACGTGTTTAGCTTGAGATCAGGTGTATGTATTCAATAATTGGTTTTCAGCGCTGTAAGAGCATAGAGTCCTATGTATCCTGTTTATGAAGTAGAGATAATTGTGTATAGGCTCATGTCTTAATTGCATAGTAATCCTAATGATCATTTGTTGTGCATTCTCGCTATCACCTGCCAGTACCGTTTTGCTTGTGTACCTGATGGAATAGCTAAGTAAACTACAAACAAAGCTTCTACCTGCCTGGGTCTCCCTCTCCCCACACAATTCATATCATGACACTCACTGTGTCTTTTAACCCCCTGTAGGGAATCCATCCCAGTCCACGTCTCTACATTACATGAACCCGTACCAGATGAACGCCTATGCTATGGCCCTGAAGGCTGTCGGGGAAATCATCCAGGACTACGACAGTGATAAGATGTTTCCCGCCTTGGGCTTTGGAGCCAAGCTGCCCCCAGACGGAAGAGTCTCACATGAGTTTCCTCTGGTGAGTAATAAGCAGAGCAATTAGACTGTCAAGACCCTGGGCGAAATGAAGCCTTTTAGTTAGTGTTGGGCCTGTAACAGCAAGGTTGCTGGTTTGAATCCTAGATCTGACAAGGTGATCTTTAATTGAATTGCTATTCAAACTAATTGGTTCAGTGTCACCGTACAATGTGCTTGATCCATGGCTGTTTATCTACTGTCCTAAGTGGCCTCTTTCACACCATCATACATGCATGTGTTTGTTAGGAATTGGACAAATATAAGCACCCTTGTTTATGTATAAAGTCGGATGCAAAAATTTTCATTTATAAATAATTGGGTGTTTGGATCAGCAATTTCATCTTGATCTATCAAATAACTGAAGGACACAGTAATATTTCGGAAGTGAAGTGAGATTCATTGGATTAAAAGAAAATTGCAGTATGCATCAAAATGAAATTTGACAGGTGCATAAATTTGGGCACCCTTATCATTTTGTTGATTTGAATACCTGTAACTACTATACCTAGCATTGATTAATTGGAACACACACTTGGTTTGGTAAGCTCATTAAGCCTTGAACTTCATAGACAGGTGCATCCAATCATGAGAAAAGGTATTTAAGGTGGCCAATTGCAAGTTGCTGTTCTCTTTGACTCTCCTCTGAAGAGTGGCAACATGGGGGCCTCAAAACAACACTCAAATGACCTGAAAACAAAGATTGTTCAAAATTATGGTTTAGGGGAAGGCTAGAAAACGCTATCGTAAAGATTTAAGCTGTCAGTGTCCACTGTGAGGAACATAGTAAGGAAATGGAAGAACACAGGCACATTTCTTGTTAAGGCCAGAAGTGGCAGGCCAAGTAAAATATCGGAGAGGCTAAGGTGAATGATGGTAAGAACGGTCAAAAACCACCTCCAGAGACCTACATCATCTTGCTGCAGATGGTGTCACTCTGCATCGTTCAACAATTCAGTGCACTTTTCACAAGGAGAAGCTGTACAGGAGAGTGAGGCGGAAGAAGCCTTTTCTGCACACATGCCACAAACAGAGTCGCTTGAGGTATGCAAACACACATTTGGACAAGCCAGCTTCATTTTGGAAGAAGATGCTATTGACTGATGAAACAAAGATGGAGTTATTTGGTCATAACAAAGGGTGTTATGCATGGCGGCAAAATAACACAGCATTCCAAGACAAACTCTTGCTGGGAATCTTGTTAAAGTTGAGGGTCACATGGATTCCACTTAATATCAGCAGATACTTGAGAATAATGTAGAAGAATCAGTCACAAAGTGAAAGTTATGCCAGGGGTGGATATTTCAACAAGACAAAGACCCAAAACAGTGCTCAAAATCTACTCTGGCATTTATGCAGAGGAAACAAGTACAATGTTCTGTAATGGCCATCCCAGACCCCAGACCTGAATATCATAAAAAATCTGTGGGGTGATTTGAAGCAGGCTGTCCGTGCTCGGCAACCATCAAATCTAACCCAACTGGAAATATTTTGCAAGGAGGTCCAAATTCACTTAATACAGAATCAAGACTCTCATTACAGGCTATAAGAAGCACCTAGAGGCTGTTATATCTGCAAAAGGAGGCTTAACTAAATATTGATGTGAAATTTATGCACCTGTCTAATTTCATTTTGATGCATATTGCACATTTTCTGTTCATCCAATAAACCTCATTTCACTACTGAAATATTAGTGTGTCCTTCAGTTACGGTGCCTTGCGAAAGTATTTGGCCCCCTTGAACATTTCGACCTTTTACCACATTTCAGGCTTCAAACATAAAGATATGAAACTGTAATTTTTTGTGAAGAATCAACAACAAGTGGGACACAATCATGAAGTGGAACGAAATTTATTGGATATTTTTTTTTTTTACAAATAAACAACTGAAAAATTGGGTGTGCAAAGTTAATACTTTGTAGCACCACCTTTTGCTGTGATTACAGCTGGAAGTCGCTTGGGGTATGTCTCTATCAGTTTTGCACATCGAGAGACTGACATTTTTGCCCATTCCTCCTTGCAAAACAGCTCGAGCTCAGTGAGGTTGGATGGAGAGCGTTTGTGAACAGCAGTTTTCAGTTCTTTCCACAGATTCTCGATTGGACTCAGGTCTGGAGTTTGACTTGGCAATTCTAACACCTGGATATGTTTATTTGTGAACCATTCCATTGTAGATTTTGCTTCATGTTTTGGATCATTGTCTTGTTGGAAGACAAATCTCCATCGCAGTCTCAGGTCTTTTGCAGACTCCATCAGATTTTCTTCCAGAATGGTCCCGTATTTGGCTTCATCCATCTTCCCATCAATTTTAGCCATCTTCCCTGTCCCTGCTGAAGAAAAGCAGGCCTAAACCATGATGCTGCCACCACCACGTTTTGCATTGTTGCCAAAAAGTTCGATTTTTGTTTCATCTGACCAGAGCACCTTCTTCCACTTGTTTGTTGTGTCTCCCAGGTGGCTTGTGGCAAACTTTAAACAAACTTTTTATGGATATCTTTCAGAAATGGCTTTCTTCTTGCCACTCTTCCATAAAGGCCAGATTTGTGCAGTATTCGACTGATTGTTGTCCTATGGACAGACTCGCCCACCTCAGCTGTAGAACTCTGCATTTCATCCAGAGTGATCATGGGCCTCTTGGCTGCATCTCTGATCAGGCTTCTCCTTGTATGAGCTGAAGGTTTAGAGGGACAGCCGGGTCTTGGTAGATTTGCAGTGGTCTGATACTCCTTCCATTCCAATATTATCGCTTGCACAGTGCTCCTTGGGATGTTTAAAGCTTGGGAAATCTTTCTGTATCCAAATCCGGCTTTAAACTTCTCCACAACAGTATCTCGGACTTGCCTGGTGTGTTCCTTGTTCTTCATGATGCTCTCTGTGCTTTCAACGGATCTCTGAGACTATCACAGAGCAGGTGCATTTATACGGAGACTTGATTACACACAGGTGGATTCTATTTATCATCATTAGTCATTTAGGTAAACATTGGATCATTCAGAGATCCTCACTGAACTTCTGGAGAGAGTTTGCTGCACTGAAAGTAAAGGGGCTGAATAATTTTTCCTCGCCCAATTTGTCAGTTTTTTATATGTTAAAAAAGTATGAAATATCCAATAAATTTCGTTCCACTTCATGATTGTGTCCCACTTGTTGTTGATTCTTCACAAAAAAATACAGTTTTCTATCTTTATGTTTGAAGCCTGAAATGTGGCAAAAGGTCGAAAAGTTCAAGGGGGCCGAATACTTTCGCAAGGCACTGTATTTGATAGATAATTTGAAGAAGAAGTTCAATGATTTCATATTATGTTTGAGCTGGTGATTGATATGATGTTAAGGTTCATTCAAAACGCATTTCAACTTCCATGTATAATGTTAATTTATCTGCAGTGCCCCATGATGAAGCGCTCCAGAAAACAGTAAGATCCAAAGTGAATTAATACATTTCAAATCTGTTGATTGTGTCCAGAATGGTAACATGGAGAACCCTTACTGTAATGGAATTGATGGTATCCTGGAGGCGTATCACCAGAGTCTGAAGACTGTTCAGCTGTACGGACCAACTAACTTCGCCCCCATAGTAAACCATGTTGCCAGGTAATGGAAGAACACAGACAAACGCACATGTTTGTACAGACAGAAACACAAGCTAATAGAATTGTGCACCCATGTACAGGCACATACACATTCAGTACACAAATCCTAACACATTTCCAATGACAGTTCTGTGAAAGCCATTGTAAAATTGTATCACATGCTCTCTTGCCCACCTTAAAGTTCAGATGGTTATCTAGCTGAAAAGCCGACCCAGACGAGGTCTGTATCTTCTCCCATATCCTAAAATAATATGAACTACCGCAGAATGAACGATTGCTTGCAATAACTGCTAGTCTACAACACAGGTACATTACATTTGGCCTTGGTAATATAAGTGAAGACATGATTTTCTACAGTCTGGCCATGTAATTAACATTTTAAATTCTGTTTGTTTTACTGCCAGTTGTCAGTCTTGTTGTTTAATGGCAGCAATCCCGTAAATGCGTACTCAGTCTTTCTCCCCTGCGTGTCTTTCCTATCCTGGCCCCACAGACCGTGACAATTGGCCTTTTAATAGACGGGAAAACACCAAACACGAGATGTGACACATATTAGCACCCTGGCACGGCGAGACAGAGTAAAGAAGACAGCCTCGCCAGGCTGGCAGTGGAGCACTCAGCGTAGAAAAAATAACAAAGAGAGTCAGAGAGGGCAAGCACTCTGATCGTGTTACAGAGAGTGGGAAAAGGATAGATAGGTG
>JACXGM010039914.1:0-10455 GCA_016801145.1 Umbra pygmaea
GTAACAGTCTGAACAACAACTCTTCTAGCCTCTTTACTAGAGAAGCAATAAGGTAACAGTCTGAACAACAACTCTTCTAGCCTCTTTACCAGAGAAGCAATAAAGTAACAATCTGAACAACAACTCTTCTAGCCTCTTTACCAGAGAAGCAATAAAGTAACAGTCTGAACAACAACTCTTCTAGCCTCTTTACCAGAGAAGCAATAAAGTAACAGTCTGAACAACAACTCTTCTAGCCTCTTTACCAGAGAAGCAATAAGGTAACAGTCTGAACAACATCAACCCTAATAGCCTCTTTACCAGAGAAGCAATAAAGTAACACTCGGGACAACAAAACCTCTAGCCTCTTTACCAGAGGAGTTGGTGCTAGAGAAACAGTTTGTGTAGTTACGTAATTCAGTCCGGTATGTGGGGAGAACATTCCATAACGACAGAACAAAAGAAACACATATATTAAGTAAGTCTTCAGTCCAACAGACAACTGGCTTCCTTTCATTTCCCCATGGGATTCCCTCTCAGAAACATTAGCTCTCCTTTCTCTCAAGCTTGATTGATGTTCCCCCTGGCAACACACGCCCATGCGTCACTAATCATTTTGTATGAGAGCATGTACGGAAAACAGAGAGGATTGACTAGCCATTTAGAAACCATTTATTGGCACAGGACAGCATTCATTGGATGACATTGACTAGTGCTTTCATTTAAAGTTCACACCAGTCAATGACCATAAAGTGGTGGTCTGTTAAGAGTTCATATCGATCTATATGAATATAGCCAGGAATGTCTGTCTTATATAATGTTAATATAGGTTCCGATGCGATAAATGAATGCTATAAACATGTGTCATGACCCATCCTATAGTTACCTCAGGCTATTCATTAAAAAAAGTATAACAGCTATTGACTCTATGCTGTGGCGTTCGGAAGCAGGCGCATATACAGATATACAGCTCAAATAACATGACCTTATCATTCCCTCCATCTTAAACAGACATGATTTGACCAATCACGCTGGTCTCCTAAAACACTAGCCTTCATATCCAGATAGCTCAATGTGTGTTGCAGTGATAAGCTGTGCTGGTGGGGTTTGTGAGAGCTGTAGGACCCAGTGTGGTAATGGTGCCCAGAGGGAAATCTTAAGCCAGGCCAGAGACCACAGGACAATGGCCCAGAGGAATTCATGTGCAGCCACTTCCATACGGAATGACTTTAGACACGCTTCCACCTGCAGAGTGGGATTAATGCTGTTTATCTGCTTTTCAGGGGGAATTTCTGCATGTGTGAATGGAGTCTGTGGCCTGATAATGGTACATTCCACACCTCCCTCTCTCTCCTATCACAACCCTCTGGGCACTTCAATGTAGAGGCCTACTTAAAAAAATCAATTGCTTCAGCAGCGCAATGAGAGTGTAATGCTGAATACATTATATGTTTCCCCCTTCCATCTGCCCCCTCAACATGTCTGGCAAATTGTGCTGCCTCCACCAAATCTAATAGAACACCTCCTGCTCAAAGACAGACACACACACACGCGCAGAGCCACGCAGACACACACACACACACGCGCGCGCAGAGCCACGCAGAAACACACCCACACACACACACACAGGCAAATGCACACACAGAAAAGCACACAAGCCATCGCGCATACACACAGACATACACACAAACAGGCGAACCCACATTTAGAGAAGCACACTTGCAGGCACATTTGCACACACACACACACACACAAACTTACACATGTGTGCGCACACAAACAAACACACACAGACTGCTGGGTGATGCAAATTGACAACACTGTGAGTGGTAATCACAGCCAGGAGAAGATCAACTATGTTTGAAAACCCTCCGCTTCGCAATAAACCCCTCTGTAGTATGTGGACCCTGGAGAATAAAGCGTGTTGGTAATCTATCTTCTGCCTGTCCCCTGCCCCTCACACTCATTCACACAGACCTGCCTTGTTGTGCTGTTGTATTGAAAGATAACAACTGTCTAGAATCCATACAGGATTCAACCATTGAATCCCCTCTTCCCCCGTGTATCTCCTCCATCCTTGCATCCCCGCATCTCCCCCACTTCAGAATACCGTTGCCGCGGATGCTCAGTCTTCACCTCTGCCACGCAGCTGCATTCTCTTTCCAGTGCTAAATACCATTTCACCTCAGGGGCCAAAGCATATACTGTATTTAGAGAGCTTGGCCGGTAAGGTTTCTGTTCCGAGAGTGCCACGTTCTCCTCTATAGCAACTGCTAAGTGATAATTATTGCTTTTGCCCTATGCTGTTAATTTCTTTTATTTATTTATTTAACCTTTATTTAACCATGCAAGAACATTGAGTACAGTTTCTCATTTTATGGCGACCTAACCAGGATAAAAGCCCTGAGGTGCAGAAGATGTGAAGTTACACATGAATTACACAACATTGAAGTACAGAATAAAATAATAACAAAAATAACAACACAAAAACAGTGTGCAGACGTTCAGAATAAACAATGTAAGAATTTGTACAGGTAATGCAACAAATGTCTGCATATAGAGGTAGATAATTGTATGTAAAGTGATGTGGCAGTATAATATACAATCAGTGTAAAATTTAGACAGAGGGAGCAGTAGAATAATTGGAAAACAAAGTGGCAGTGCAGAAATAACACTAGAGTAGGTGGCATAATGACCAAGGCTGTGGGAAAGAGAGTGTGCAAAACATACAAAGGCAGCTGTGCGGGTGAGAGTCTGCAAGATGCATTAATGGCCAGAGAGCGGGTGGGTGAGTCAACAAGTACATTGGTCTGACAGTAGATTTGATAGTAATGCTTTAAAGGTAATTAGAGGGACAGTGAATTCAAGCTTCAAGGATTTTTGTGATTTGTTCCAATCATAAGCAGCGGAGAACTGGAAGGAGGTGTGGCCGAAAGAGGTGCAGGCTTTTGTGGCTTCCAGAGAGATGTACTGTACCTGCTTGAATGCAAATTAGGAGAGGGTGAAGCTCTGGAGATTTATGATCTTAGATAACTTGGGTTTTTTCCTAGTAGACACTAGTAAATAATTTGATGCCAGTGTGTTTGTCATCGGGTGTGTAGTGAAGGCCATCCGATTAGTGTATGGAGGTTGCCGTGATGGGTGTTTTATGGAGCATTGGTGACAAAACGGTTGGAGCTGTGGTATAATGCATGAAATTTCCTAGGGACAGAGTTTGAGGTGGATCTGTAAATTACATCACCGAAGTCTAGTATTGGGAAGATAGTCATTTTCACAAGGGCTAGTTTGGCAGGAAGTGTGAAGGAGGATTTGTTACAGAATAGGAAGCCAATCCTGGATTTAATTTTGGAGTGGAGCTGGTTGATGTGGGTCTGGAAGGAAAGTGAAGAGTCTAACCAGACACCTAGGTATTTGTAGTTGTTTACACATTCCAATACAGACCCATTAAGGCTGGTGATGCTTGTTGGACAGGCAGGTGCATTGTGAGATCGGTTAAAGAGCATACATTTTAGTTATACTACATTAAAAGTAATTGGTGACGATGGAAGGATTGTTGTATGTTATTTTTTAACACAGTGTCCAACGTCGGGCCGGACGTATCGAGAATCATAGAGGTGGATCAGAGAGTCACCTGCAGCACAGATCAATACATCATTGATATATATAGGAAATAGAGTCGGCCTGAGAATTGAACCCGGAGGCATCGACATAGAGACAGCCAGAGGTCTGGACAGCAGGCCCTCCAACTTAACACACTGAAATCTATCTGATAAATAATGTGTGAACCAGGCTAGGCAGCCCTTTTCTGATTACTGTTTTCAAAACCTATAAAGATGTGCAACAATAGCACACATGCAATTTGTTGAAAACCAGTTAAATATCTCTTTATTTTGCTGCTCCATTTTACATGCTTTCAGCCGCATCAATTCATATGATTTCAATCACCAAAATGTAAATAATACATCTCACAATTTGAAAGCCTGGACAAACATTGTTAATAAATTACTCTGCTCAGGGGTAATTCCTGAAGACACCAGTCCACCTGTCTTATACTAGCTGTCGGGGTGCCATGGGATTCTTCCATTACACAAATGCAATTCCACAACAGAAGTTCCTGGGTTCAGGTGGCAGCAGGCAGCTAGAGCAGAGCAAAGAAGCACCATGTGACCAGACTACCTTAGATGTGGGGCACACAGGGACGTGAAGATTTACTCAGTAAGAGGCTGACTGACAAGCTGGCTCTGATAGAGGGAATGGAGGTTGGGGGGCTGTGAAACACAGAAGGCATTCTCAAATTGTGTGTGGAGGTTGGATGGCAATAACACGGAAGCAGCAGCGAGCCACACTGCGTTGGTCTAATGGCTGCTCAACGCTGTTGCCCTAATTAATGACTGCAGCAAATGTCACTGAAAATCCACAAAGCAAACCATCCTGCAAAGTGGACAGACTGCATTTTTACCGTGCTGTCAATTTGCTAATAAAAAATCTGTTCTTAGGTTGTTGGTTAGAATGAGTTGTCAGTCATACTTACCTGGTCAAATATGTGTAAAGAAATATTGGACTGTTTAAATAAAACTAAACTTGATACAAATTGAAACACTGCAGCCAGCATAAGTTGGCAACTAACAAGAAGTATAGATTTTGTCTTTTGACCTGGTCATTCATCAGCTATAAAGGAAAACACAGCAGGCTTTCATCAATTTCCCACAATGGTTACCCAGAGACATCCATTAGCTATCCAAAATCATCCATTTGTACTCTATGGCCAAGTAGAAATTTCTGACTCATCCACATGTACTGGTACTCTGTGGCCAGCCAGGAGGTTCAGAGTCATCCACATGAAGTTTACATTTTTAGAAGGAAGTTTGATTAGTCAAGGAATAAAACTAAAAGCCAGAAGGATGAAAAGCATTCCTTAATAGAGAAAACTATCAAGGACAATTTGAGATGGTGCCGAGGTAGGTCAGAAAATTAGCGATGGTGCAGATCAGCCAATCACTGGGCAGCAGTCAATGCATTAAGCATGTAGACATGTTCAAGTCTATCTGATGATGTTCAAGTATCAGAATGGGAAAGGTGATTTAAGTGACTTTGAACATTATGGGCCCTATTTTAACGATCTGAAACGCAAGTATCAAACGCGAAACGCAAGTTACATTGTGGGAGGGTCCCGGGCGCTGTTGCTATTTTACCGGCGGGATAAATAATTATTGCGCCCGACGCATATCTAAAATGGGTAGGTCTAAAGTAGCTTCATTAGTCATAGGTGTGGTTTGGGCGTAACGTGCAATAAACCAATCAGATCGTCATCTCACATTCCCTTTAAGAGCAGGCGCGCTTGTTCCATGGCGGATTGCTATTATAACGGCGATTTTCTATAGATTTTTCTTTTTACTAAATGTAAATACAGAAATGTCACCAGACATAGCCTACTTTCCGATGTTTTGGACTCACTCTCACTGAATCACGAGGTTATGAATGCATAATAATATTTTTGCAATGTAGTCTAAAATTAGACCGAGATTAATCTTCTGTCAAATAAGCTTTCCACTCCCGTTCTGCATTTCTGGGCATTTAAGTGGCTGGCATGCATTTCAACATCACGTCTCCTGAAGTCCTCTAATATTTCCTAATTAATGTCATCAACACATCCATGATTCATGGAAATGTTGCGTAAAATACAACAAGACACAAATAATCGACTTGAGAAAATACAACAAGACACAAATAAGCGACTTGAGTAGTGTACCTGTTCTATCTAAACACCTGACGCGCATTTTCAGTGTGCCGAATGTTCATTCAATAAGGCTACACTGCGTGTTTGTGTGTGTTTTTGATTAAACAGCATTTTACGCACTTGCTGGCATCATAAATTGTGTCATCATGATGTCTTTAATGGATAGCTGTTGTCCCCTTCACAGCCACCCATCCAAGGGGGGATTCCTCATGGCAAAGTTGCCATAAATGAGTCGTGGCTTGAGCCTGAGTAAAGACATGGGAGATTTTACTATAAGCATCGCAAATTATGTGTGTATACTTGTTGATTGAATGGGTTCCCTTGAGTTTGATGTATATCATTGCAAATAATTCATTATGAATAATTTGAGTAAATGTGTACACTAGATGTATACCTATTTTTCACATTTTCGGACACCACAATGACTTCCTCATGTGGTAATATTTTTCCTTCTAATTATGTATTGCAATAATAAAGAACTGCTGCATTTGTGTAGATGAGAGGAACAAAGTGTATGTGCGTTGTGCACACGCTACATTATGGTTAAGCATGCGCCCTTAAAATAGCATATGAATAACATGCCACTGACTTTAAACCAGGTTTTTCCTGGTCAGTGGCGGAATTGTTTTCGGGGATTGCAAGATAGCACCAGGGAACTTTTGCGCCGGAACACGCCTCTTCTTTTCGCTGAACCGCCCCAACGAACGCAAGTTCATTCCCTAATTTACCGACGCGCGTCTGTGGAGGGAAAAGTCCCATATGCGTTGGGTGTAAAACAGGAATGATACATGCGTTTGTGTAAAAAGTCAACTGCGCAGGGTGTAAGATAGGGCCCAATGTGGCATGGTTGTTGGTGCTTCTTGTTTTTAAACTCACAGTGCCTAGACTCAACTCTAGATCAGCTTACGGTGCTTTCAGTCACTATGGTCCTACACTCTGGAATGCTTTACCAGGTGAACTAAGTTTTGCTACAACGGTCTCTTCTTTTAAAAGCAAACTAAAAACATATATTTTTTCAAAAGCTTTTAGCTAGGTTTGAGCAGAATGGTTGAGATGGGGGAGAGGGTGTGGATATATATATATACAGTATCTTGCTTCTTTTTGTTTTGAAGCACATTGAGTCTATGCTTGTTGTATGAAATGTGCTATATAAATAAACTTGACTTAACGGGCTGGTTTGAGAATTTTATAAAGTGCCGATCTACTGGGATTTCCCCACAAAACCAGTGTTGATGGCAGAGTGCAGAAGAAAATGGCCAGACTGGTTTGAGGTCAAAGAAAGCCAACAGTAACTCAAATAACCACTCGATACAACCAATGTATGCAGGAGAGCATCTCTGAATGCTCTTGAAGCAGATGGTGTACAGCAGCAGAAGACCACACCGGGTGCCACTCTTGTCAGCCCACAAAAATAGATAATTGGAAAAACATTTCCTGGTATGATGAGTCTTGATTTCTGCCGTGACATTCAGGTGGTTGTGTCAGAATTTGGCGTAAATAACATGAAAGCATGGATCCATTCTGCCTTGCATCAACAGTTCAGGCCGGTGGTGTAATGGTGTGGGGAATATTTTCTTGGCATACTTTGGGCACCTTAGTACCAATTGAGCATTGTTAAAATGCCACAGCCTACCTGACTATTGTTGCTGACCATGTCGATCCCTTTATGACTACAGTTTACCCATCTTCTAATGGCTACTTCCAGCAGGATAATGTGCCATGTCACAACGCTCACATCATCTCAAACTGGTTCCTTGAACATGTCAAAAGGTTTACTGTACTCAAAGGGCCTCCACAGTCACCAAATCTTAATCCAATCGGGCACCTTTGGGATGTGGTGGAATGGGAGATTTGCATCATGGATGCATCATGGACAAATCTGCAGCAACTGCACAATGCAATAATATCAGTATGGACCAAAATCTCTAAGGAAAGTTTCCAGCACCTTGTTGACTCTATTAGAGTTGTCATCGAGCCTGAAAAGTTAGCCTGGTCATACCCAAGCCAGCTCAGATGAGGTCCAAGCCCAGGCTCGGTCCGATGTCACAGTAATTAAATAAGCATGGCCTGAAAAAAAAATTATTAAAAAGAAGAAAGGTTATGGCGTTGCTATAGCTACAGTGTGCGCATAAACCATTGAAAATGTATTGGTGCGGAAAGCAATAAAACAATAAGAGAAGAAAATTAAACAGACCTTGCAATAAAGGTGAGAATATTACCTATATTTAGTATGCTTCATTTTAAAATATAAAATATATAAAAAACACATGCCCAAAGCCTGGCCCAAACTTATTCGTAGAATTTACTGCTCGGCCCAGCCAAATTTCAGGCCGGGTCATCTGTTTTTTGTTGTACTTGGGCTGAGATGACCACTCAAGACTCTATGCTTATTTTTTTGCCATGAGAAAAATAAGACAGTTCTGAAGGCAAAAGGGGTCCAACCTCATACTCGCAAGGTGTACCTAAAGAAGTGGCCAGTGAGTGTAGGTCAGACAATTTGAGATGGTGCTGAGAAGCAGATATAAGTAAGATAATTAGAGATGGTCATGAGATACACTAGACAAATTTGCATAAAATCAATATTTTTTTAAGGGAGTTTGATTAGTCAAGGAAGAAAACGAAAAGCCAGAGAGATGAAAAGCATTCCTTCAGAGAAAACAATTAAGAAATATTTGATATGGTGCTGAGATAGAGGCTGATATAGGTCACACAATTAGAGTTGGTGGTGAGATAGAGGCAGATATAGGTCAGACAATTAGAGATGGTGCTGCAAGAGGCTGATAAAGGTCAGATAATTAGAGATTGTGCTGAGATAGAAGTACACCGAACATGTTTGCATAAAGTCTGTATTTTTAGAAGAGTTTTACTAGTCAAGGGAGAAAAGCCAGAGAGGTATGAAAAGCATTTCTTCACAGAGAAAACAATTAAGAAAAATTAGAGTTGGTGGTGAGACAGAGGCTGATGTACAGTACTATAGGTCAGAGAAATACAGATGGTTTTGAGATAGAGGCAGATACACTATGACCAAAAGTATGTGGAAACTCTTACTTATGGTGGAGGGGGGATAATGGTCTGGGGGTGTTTTTCAGGGTTTGGGCCCCTTAGTTTCAGTGAAGGGTCATCTTAATGCTACAGGATACACATTTTAGGAAATTGAGTGATTCCAACTCTGCAACAGCAGTTTGGGGAAGATGTTGCTGAGAAAGAGGCAGATAAAGTTGAGACTTTAAACATGTAAAAGCTTACAGGGGTCATTCTGAAGTATTGTCACAATACCTGGGAAGGTAGTAGTGCTTCAAGATCAGCACGAGCAGGCGAATGAAAAAAAACATAATCCAACGGTTGAGTTTTTTGAATACTTTACTGAAAAGATACCATGGTGTAAATAGGCCCTTACAGATGCTACTGATATATAAAAGGAGAGAATTAGAGATTGTACTGCGATAGAGGCAGACTGCTAAAAAGATAGAGAGGAGGAATAATAGAGACGAAGAGTGGGCGGAAGATGAGTGGAGAGAAAAGACTGAGCTCAGCAGTCTTCCTCTGGCTCAATTTCCAGGACATGATTAGTTTAGAGTGATGACATGTAATGGGCGCAGTAAAAAAGCCTGCTCTTCTTCTCCTCTCTCTCCAAAACTCCCATTTCTCCAAAAATAGAAGCCTACTCCAGTGTTTAAAAGCTCAAGGGAAGAGCCCTCCTTTCTGCTGTTTTCATTCACCATTCCTATACTAGTTAACCACTACGTCCCAAAACTAAAATAAAACGTCCATCCTTCTCACTCCATCTCCTTCTCTCTCCTGGCCACATTGACTTTCCTTCCCTCCTAGAAAGCGGTTCTAACCAGACACACCCTGCAGGCCAGCACACAAGGAAGCAGATTTGTCAAGAACTGATATCTGCATTTGTTCACTATGCAGTTAGCCTACATGTGGTTTACAGTTCTGTTTAAGACAATCAGTAACCCCACCCCCAGGATCAGTATGCATCAGCTTATCAAGTGATGTTGTGTCGTAATGCTCCAATTATGCTATTAGGACAACAACGGCCCCTTCAAACACTTATTTAATGCGCAGAACAACCGAAATCCGTCTGGTTCAAATAAGCGGAATTAACAGGATGGATGTTTCAGAGACAGAGAGTGAGAGATAGAAACAAAAGTAGAGAGCAAGCAATCGTGTGAGAGGATATTTACTGTTTTAGGTATTAGTGGTTAACTAGTCATTATATACTGATTATGGGGGGGATTAAAAACTGAAGGACTGGCATGTTTTTTAATTTCATATTTCTGAGTCCTGTATCGCTGACCTTTAGAGAAAAGCACCAATTACAGAAATACTGAAATTTGCAGAGACAGGAGAGAGCAGAGCGTGATTTGGCCCCCTCTGGCAGGGAACATGATGGTGAAATACACACGGCTCGCCTGACAACACCACGGCAACCACCCCGCAGGGAGCAGGGGACCGTGATAATGAAGCGAGAAAATGAGGAGAGGGAAAACAAAGGAGAATCAAATGGTATTAATATGTCAGGAAAGAGAGGTAATTGACTCCAAAAAGACTGGCGACGGTTTCTCTGGCGTCACGGGTGTGATGGATGTAAAGTCCTCTCAGATTCACATTCCCTGCTCTTCCTCCTGCCTGGTTTGTCCTCTAAATTCACAGAGAAGCCCTGTGTCCATTTGCTGCTGGCTCCTGGTTTGTCCTCTAAATTCACAGAGAAGCCCTGTGTCCATTTGCTG